>CABPRJ010002481.1:3099-16129 GCA_902439185.1 Cinara cedri | reverse complement strand
AGAAAACAGATTTGGAATAAAGTTAATATTTTCTTTGATAATGAGATGAGTGTACCCATTTAAATGGATTGTCCGGTTTAATATACGGCAATATTTCTCCGTTTGTGGTTTAACGTAAAATACCTATAGGTAATGAACTTTTTTCCGAACGACCTAATCTAATATATTTGAGAGTACCTCATAGTCTTTCCATTCGTACGAATATTACGCATTTTGGTTGTTTATAATAATAATAATAACTTTTATATTAAGATACAATGATGTCATAAGAGTGCTTTTTTTATTTTGTGGTGTTGGTATTAGTTTATTTTTAATAAAGTCATCGATGCTTTTTTTTCATAACAATATTCTAGTCTTATCATCGTATTAAAGTTATGTATATCTCTACAAGTATAATAATAATCTATGCTTAAACGATGTCACAATCATGAAAACAATATTACATATGTTGCGCATTGCTTTTTGCTTATCAAAACTCATTTTTACTCACTCGTTTACCCGTATTTCTTACGTTTTATCTCGGGTTTTCACAGATACTTTAAAAACCGCTCGGAAAATGAAAAATTCTTGGGTGCCCACGCCTACACTTACGTATCGACGCACATTCATTCCGGTAGACATTTTTGTCACAGTATAAACAATATAAACATTGTAAAACCAATATCCATTTTTCGCTACGCTCAGAATCTAAGAGTTGTAAGGGAAACTATAGAACATTATGGGTTCTATTATTTTCGATTTTTACTCTCTTTAGTCCGCTACTATTACCGAAGTCGGACCTGCAATGCAATGAGTACGGCGGCGCGTAAACGTCTAACCACATGATATCCTGGTACTTTATTTTATAGTTTTTTGATGAATGCTGTTTATTAATTTCGGCCTGCAGTACTACTGCGTATTGTTTTTATAAAAAATTATTTTACTTTCAAATCCTTGAAACAAATATGAATGCTTGAAATAACGATTTAAGGTTATTATGAAATATCAAAATACCGATAATTCATAGTCATGATTTTAAATGTGTTACAAAATTATTATTGTGTTTTCTTTTACATCAGATACAGTGTGGATCTCCGAAGAATTTCCATTTTTTATTTCATGAAAATTGAGTCAAACCAGAAAACAATTTAAAAAGAAAAGAAAATTTGATGGTTTTATTATTTTCAATTTTATTCAAATTAAAAAGTTATTTTACTTTTATATATTGCGGCATTGATGCATAAGTAAAATGCCGAAACAACGATATAAAAAAAAAAATGAGTTAATTATTTTAATAATAATAATATAATGTTAATTATTTTATTTTAATAATATTTTTGACTTTTGTAATTATTATTTAAGTTCGTTTTGCACACGATTACAAATTTTGATTTTGTTAAGTATTTTTTAGTGACGTCACATATTCGTACGCCTCGGCGGTGGAGGTACAGCAGTACGGCGGGCGTACTGTTAACATTGCACCACTACTCCCCTCCAAACCAAACTTAAACATGGAATATCTTGTCAACGGTTTGACAGAAATAAAAAATGTCAACACTCAAATTTCTTTCAACTAAAACTACAGCTATTTATGGAATTTTCTCTATAGGTCGTCGCCTGAAAATCAAAAATAAGTAGTAATTTTACACTCAGAATTAAGAGCGACAAAAAAAAAAAAAAACACAAATATAAAATTATAAAGTAGCTTGTTTCTAAAATGTTCAAGAAAACAATATTCGTGAAATGTTAATAATTTTCGAGATGAGTGTACTTAAATGGATCACCTGGTGTACGACCGCTGCCGAAGCGTACGAATCTGTGACATCAAATCGTTCTTTTTACGTTTTTTCAAATTATTTTTCAATTATTAGGAAAACAACACGGCATATCAATAAACGACTTTTTTTATTAACTAACTAGATTCAAAACACTACCAAAAGGGTCTTCTGTGTGTTTTGATTAGAACTACTTAATTGTACAAAACAAAAACTGTAAAAATTAATTTTGACTAAGAGAGCAAAAATACCTTACCGAAGAGTCGGTAAGGACAGCCCAGCAGGCCCATAAATGATTTTGAGTGCACCAGGGATGCATGTGATATGAGGTCATTGAAACCGTTTGGCGTCCTACAGCCCGCGATATGTGCCGACCGGGCGGTTTTTTTAGCACAAGGGAGCACGGATTTATTTCCTTAAATATTTGAATACAATATTTTTTTGCTAATTATCCCTAAAATTATTAGTAAAATAAGCAAACACTTACTTTTAAACCAATAGGTTCTCTGAAAAAATTTCGCAAAACGTTTGCCACTCCCTCTACTCGCCCCAACTGACGTAACCTAATGCAGAAACTGTCGTTGCCGCCACGCACCGCGCGACAGCATGTACCCATACGACGGCACATCGTCGTTGACCGTATGCACTCCTGGTACCCAAAAACATTTTACAGATGGCTCGGACGTTACCGACTTTATTGATTTTTGCCGCTCGCAGTTAAAATTCATTTTTATAGTATATGTTTTTCTATAATTTTCTAGATAATGAGTGTATCTACCTAAATGTGAGCGAATCTGTGACGTCACGCGCAAAATTAAAAATCGCAGTATCTAGTGAACCTAGAATACAAACGAATTTTAGTGACACTAATATTTCTCGTCGTAATAAGTACAAAAAATTTCAACTATAGAAAATTGTTTAAATTGGATGGCACTTTTTTCAACTCNACAACGAAATATTACAAGCACTAATTTGATAGTGGTGTAGTATTACATAATTGTTGTATTTATTATTATAATAAACCGAAATGTAATATATTTTTATGAATGGAAAGGACTTTGTGGTACTCTCAAATATATAAGATGAGGTCGTTCGAAAAATAAAAAGTTCATTTACCTTTACGTTAAACCAAAAACGGATAAATATTGCCATATATTATACAGGATTAACCAATTTAGTACTCTCATCACATTTTCTTGAAAAGTATATCCTTTATTTGAAATCTGTTTTATAGATCATTAAAAACACAATAAGCTCTATAATTTTGTTTTTGTTTTATTTTTTGTCACCCTTCTTTTTAAGTGTAAAACTACTACCCAATTTTGATTTTCAATTGACGACTTATACTAAAAATTCCAGAAATAGATATAGTATAAGTTGATGCGCCACCGTACTCTTCGGTTTATTACCGAAGTTCGTTTCTATATTTGTTGTCTATCGTGATAGACGGTGGAGATCTAAAACCGAAAATAATAATAACAATGTGGTAAACTTTTCTTTATATTCTACGTTTTTTTTTATTTCTTTCGATTATTTAGATAATCTGGTTGAAAAATGAAAACATACAATCTTAAAAACCATCTAAAACATATTTAAAATTCAACACAAACGTCTCTAGCAGTTTCTCGTCAGAGAAATTTTTGTTACTGTAAAAAACATGAATTGTAAAAAATGGGAATACTTCGCACGTGCTTGGTCCACGAGGGGAAATTTAATGTAAACGAAAAATGATTCTGAGCGTAGTTTGGTTAATAGTGTTGTTTTGTCAACAATATATGTGTTATATAATGGTAAAATTACCATAACGGTAAATTATAAAATATGCTGTAATATTCCTGTTTTTCCCATGTTTTTTCCCGGTTTTTCTCAATATGTATTATTATTTATTATCAGTTGGAAAATCAAAATATGACTACCCTAAAGTACCCACCTCAGTTAGATTTCCTTTCAGAAAATGTATTATACTTGAAAATCTGAGCGAAATTACCGGTAGAAAATTTATTCACAATAAACCAAATAAATATCATTGTAAAAACGAATAAATTCAATCGGAATCTAAATTATCATATTATAACCTTTCAATTTAATTTTGACCACGAGCACCGGGAAAAAAGCAGTGACAAGAAAAAATTTAGAATTATTTTGGAATTTTAGAAAAAAAAAAATTGAATTAAAAATACTTTACTGAAACCTTTCTATAAAAAGGAATTTTAACTGCGAGCGGCAAAAATCAATAAAGTCGGTAACGTCCGAGCCATCTGTAAAATGTTTTTGGGTACCAGGAGTGCATATGGTCAACGACGATGTGTACTGCATCCCTCGACGTGTGCCAGCCGTTGTTCAAGGCGGTTTCTGTATCACNAAAACCAAGATTATTATAAACACATATTATTATGTTCAAATTTTAAAAGAAAATATAAATCCGCATCTTGTGATATAGAAACGGCCTTGTGCTACAGTCGGCACACATCGCGGGCAGCAGCACACCGAACGGTTGGAACGACGTCATACCACATGCGACCCTGGTACACCGAAAATAATTATTCGGCCTGCTCGGCTATCCTTACCGACTCTTCATCATTATTGCAACTCGTAGTTAAAACTAATTTTTACGGTCTCTGTTTTCTAAAATAAATATACATCAAATTAAAACACGTAGAAGACCTTTTTTGTTGTATTTTGAATCCAGTCGCTTTTCGATATGAATGCAAGTTTCTTAATAATTAAAAAAGACTGAAAAAACGTAAATAGAACGATTTGACGTCACAGATTCGTACGCCTCGGCGGAGATCATATACAAAGTGTTCTATTTACGTACACTTTTTATCTCGAAAAGTATGAACATTTTGCGAATTTTAATATCTAAAACATTCATGAAAAAAACAGCTCTATAATTTGAAATTTGTGTTTTTTTTTTGTCACTCATATTTCTAAGTGCAAATTCTCTACCTAATTTTGATTTTCAGTAGACCTATAATAAAAATTCCATAAATAGATATAGTAGTTGATATAAATTTAAGTGTGGAAGTTTTTTTATTTCTAAAGAAAAAATTGATATCGTTAAAGTTAGTTTGAATTCGACCATAAGGACGCTAGAACCGGCGATTTGTAATATTGCGCGTGACGTCATGTATTCGTACGCCTCGGCGGCGGCGGTACGGCGGTACGCTGGGTGGTGTGCTAATAATGCACCACTACTCCCCTCCAAGCTAAACTAAAAAGTGGACTATCACGTCACAGTATGTTCTGGAATGTTCTGGAAAACAATATTCGCCAAATGTTAATATTTTTAGAGATGATTGTACCTAAATGAATAAAACCTAGTGCACGGCCTGGTATATGACCGCCTCTGATGCGTACGAATCTGTGACGTTTTTTCCCAGTGTTTTTCATTTATTTGAAAAACAATACGGCATATCAAAAAGCGACATTTTTATTAACCAACTAGATTCAAAATACAACAAGAAAGGTGTTTTGCGTGTTTTGATTTGACCTATATTTACTTTAGAAAATAGGGATTGTGAAATTATTTTTGACTACGAGTAGCAAAAATGAAGAGTCGGAAAGGACACTCGAGTGGGTCGAAAATTGTTTTTGGGTACCAGGAGTGCATGCGGAACAACGTCGACGTGCCACTGTGAAAAAGTCACAACTATTCCCGCCAATTCAATGAGTTCGCTATAATTTGATATTCATATCGTATTGTTAGTCAATGTACCTGTAACAAATTTAAAATAAGCGTGACAAAAAATAACATAAATACAAAATTATTGTACTGATTGTTTTTCAAATTTTCTATAAAACAGATTTCGAATAAAGGTAATACTCTTCGAGATTATTAGATGAACGTTCCCACTTACATGGATTGCCCGGTTTAATACACGGCAATATTTCTCCGTTTGTGGTTTACCTATAGGTAATGAACTTTTTTTGAAAGACCTAATTTTATATGTTTGAAAGTATCTCATAGTCTTTCCATTCGTACAAATATTTCATATTTTGTTTAATTGGTTCATAATAATAACAATGATTATATTATAATACACCGCTCTCATAATTGTGCTTTTTGTATTTTGTGGTTTTGCTATCAGTTTATTTTTAATAATTTCATCAATTCTTTTCATTACAATATTCTAGTCTTATCATCGTATTAAAGTTATGTATATCTCTACAAGTATAATAATAATCTATGCGTACACGATGTTACAATCGTGAGATCAATATTACACACGTTCCCTATTGCTATTTGCTTTACAAAACTCATTTAACTCACGGTTGATATTTTATACAAGAAATATAACTTAAATTAAAAAAACAAAGCCCTTTTCTGTTGTATTTTGAATCTAGTTCTTTAATAAAATATCTCTTTTTAATATTTCGTGTACACAATATAACAAAAAAAAAAAAATGTGTCCTTGATCAGGTGCAACCACTGTTATATATTATTTAATGTAATTAAGTATGTATATTTAATGTATTTAGTGGGTCTGTAAGCAACGATTAACCATTGCTAACGAATGAACAATTCTGAGTTGATATCAATTGATAGTGTTGCTTTATCAGCAATATATGTCATATAATAGTAACAACTCTAAATGCATTAAGTATTTTCATTAATAATTGTTTCATATTGTACCTATTTTTCGATGTTTTTCTGATGTTTACCCTTTGAATTGGAAAACTCCTAGAAAAATCACTTCCCTAAAGTACCTCACTAGTCAGATTTCGTTTAAGAAAAATTGCTTTCATTAAAAATCGGAGAGAAATTTATGGTGGAAAAATTGACTACAGAAAAAAAAAAGGGCTTGAAGATCTTGTTTATTCGTAAAAAAATGTAAATGAAAAACCTTAATTTGTTAATAATTGACAGGTCATTTTTAAAATTCTTAAAGTGCCTATATATATATATAAATTGATATCTACCAATTTTTTAGATTCTGAACGGAGCGAGGAATTTATTTGTTTACAATGATGTTTATTTATTTTTTGTTTTTTTCTTGAAATCTCTTTAACCAGTAATTTTGCTCTTATTTTCTATTAACGCACTTTTTCAGAAAGGAAATGTGATTGGAATAGTACTTTAAGGGAGTTATATTTTTATTTTCCAGGAAGTTTTCTTAATAATTGGAAAAAAAAAACCGTAGAACCTATAGAAATGTTTACGGCATTGTCGGTTTTATAATTTTCGATTTTGGCTCTCCAACTCGGCTATTTACCCGACCTTTATAATACTGCCGCCGCTGCCTCTACACACTGTGGCGCTACAATACCATAATGCACGGAGTTCATCGACGTCATACCACATACACTCTTGGTACCCGAAATTATTTTTTTTCCTAAAATCTTAAACTCCTCTTTTATAATATTTATGACTTATTTGGATATTTATCATTTAACATACTTTTAGTCTTCATATAAATCAAACCAAAAAAATACAACGAAGAACTCGTAAGGTTATTATGATATGAAAATATGAAAACACCGAAAATCCATAGTCAAGGTTTTAAATTCTGTACATACTTTTTTTAAATGTACTTCTTAAAGCGGAGTGAAGGATAACGTGTAATTGTTATGATAATTGAGCGAAACGAGAACAAATTGTAAAAAATAACAGGAAAGTTTACGAACCTAAATTTAGAATTTATATTATACTATCATGTCCTCATAATTTTAAGGTTATTATAGAAGGTATACAGTTTAATTACTATGGTGTGCGGGTATCTATGATAACACGAATGAAAAAATGTACGACGCACCAGAACACTTTTTGTCCGCAAACAAGCCACTTTCCACCTATTCTTTTTTTTACGAAAAAGCCCCATTTCGAGATTTATTTCAAAACCAAACTTTATATTTATTATTTACCCGCCGTATTTAATATCGAGGAAAGCCCAGATAGGGCTTCAATACTGATGAAAAAAACTGACTTCTCAAACTAAATTTCGAAAAGAAATCATGTCAATATAAAATGGATCGCCCGGTATAATACACCACAATATTTCTCCGTTTTTCTTTTAACTTAAAGTACCTATAGGTAATGAACTGATGTCAATTAAAGGATCAAAAAAAAAAAATACATACGGAAAGAAATTTTGTATTTTCAGAGATAAGCCTTTTTCGAAATTTACAATTCATTTATAGCCAAGATCCTAAGCGGAATGTGGAATATATTGGTTGTAAAATGATCGCACACTTTTCGAAAAAGGTCGTCGTTCAATTCCGCACATATTTTGTCTACTGCTAAGGCACATTAAATTATTATAATTATTTTATATTTGATATTTTTTTTTATAGGACATTTTCTGATTTTGTGAACGTAATTTTTTATTGGTGGGTGCTACCAATTATGTATGGTATTACCAAATTGTGTGGATATTTTGCTTGAAAAATTTACATCGTCTAAAACAAGCAAATAAGTAGTTTAAAAAGGAGAGTTCTAAATCAAGGGGAGCTATACCTAATATATGGCCGCCCGAATTATCAGCTATTATCTCCGACATTCCCATTATCACAAACTTTACTTATTGTTATACCTTATGATATCATGGTTTATTCCATGGCTACTCTTATCATTATCAAGGTTATATTATCACGGTTATACCTGCATTTATCTCGTCATCACAAGTCATACCTAAAGTTATACCTTATGTTATCATTATTACCATACTGTTATCACAGTTGTACCTACTGTTATCACACGTGACACCATATTTATCTTATCACGATTATACTGTATGTTATACCTTCTGTTATTACAAGATATACCTTATCTCGTTATACATATATCGTTGTACATATTAATATATCGGTATACATACTGTTATCACAAGTTATACTATATTTTATTTTATCACGATTATACCTAATACATTTATCGGTATACCTACTGTTATCACAAGATGATGTTTCAATACACAGCAAGTATTTCGTATACCTATACGAAATGTATCTTCCCCGTCTTTGTCACACACACACGTCATCTACTCCCTGTTGATTATTTTAACAAAATAATATTACTCGTACGCAATAAGATTTGTTATATTCGTATACGATAATATAACCGTCGTCACGACTCCCGTCACCACATTCCTGCGTAATCCGAAATTTGTTTATATTCGTATACCTATACGAAATATAACCGTCGGCGACAACGGACCTCTTCATCGCTCCTTCCCGCATAATACGACATTTTTTTATATTCGTATACCTATACGAAATATAATCGTCGGCGATCCCTATGCCGATCACATAAATATTACTTGTACTCGTTATACGTAGCAAAGGTTTTCATATTCGTAAATGACAACATTCGTGCCAGGCAAGCGTGTACAAAGATTCGTACCATATCTTTTACATACAAATATCATATATACATACAATTTCAACTTTATTACCGCCGCGTACCGCGGGTCCCGTTTCGAGAATTTAGTACGAATAAATGTACACTTATATATAAATCGTCAGCAGCGTACACGGTGTGTTTCTCGCATGTAAGGATCTGTATGAGAAAATGTATTGTTCTCGGTTTTCCTGTTCGAACCATGCGCAAATTCTTTCTGCGAACGTAAACCGATTTTCGTAGGTATTAAATCGATAACGACAGTGCACTTGTCTTTTCCGGTTTTCTCATCGCTTTCGTTTTGTGTTAATTTTTTCAAATTCATGTAATACAACTTTTTTTTTCCGTTTAAAAATGTTTGTATGTACCTACGTCGGTTGCGGAAAAGTATTTTCCACCAAACGCAATATGAATCGCCACGCTAAAACTCACGACGGTATTAAATTACAATGCGCTCTGTGCCCGAAAATGTTTACGCGTAATGACAAACGTAACGAACACGTTAAAATTGTTCATCCCTGTGTCGCCGCCGTAACCATCGACCCTATCGCCTCCACTGGTCCTTCGATTACCTCCAGCGGTCCGTCACACGAACGATCACTAGGGACATGTGACGATGAAAATGATAAATTATTCGTGGAATGTATTGAAAACAATGTTGATCAAAGTAAGTTTTTTTTATATCCCTCGGTACAATAAGCGATTTGGTTTTAATTTTTTTTTTTAAATGTTTGAAATGTTTAAAATGTTAATATAGATTTAAATTATAAGTTAAAAATTAAAACTACTCCTAGTAAAAATAAACAAAGGCAGGTTTTTTGTGTGTAATAATGTATAATATATGTATAAATATTTTGTATTGTTAAAAATAATAAATAAGTATTTACATATATAAATTTTGTCTTTTTATTTAAAAAAAAAAAAAACCACCATTAAGGTTATATAAATGTAGCATAATACTTTAAAGTAGTGAAAACTGTGTAGTTGAAAGTATAGTAATGTTACTCTCTTACCTATATGATAAAATAAAATATGGTATAACTTGTGACAATAGTATGTATACCGATATATGTATTAGGTTTATCTTGTAATAACAGTAGGTATAATCGTGATAAGATAAATATGGTATAACTTGTGATAACAGTAAGTATACCGATATATGTATTAGGTATATATTGTAATAATATTAGGTATAATCGTGATAAGATAAATATGGTATAACTTGTGATAACAGTAAGTATACCAATATATGTATTAGGTATATATTTTAATAACAGCAGGTATAACCGTGATAACAGTATGGTAATAATGTCGGTGATAACATAAAATATAACAGTAAATATGACATGTGATAACGATATGAGTGCAAATATATCCGAGATAATATAAATATGGTAAGAGTAATCATGATAACATAAGGTATAATGATAAGTATGTCTTGTGATAAAAGTAGATTTTAAATATCACTTGTGATAACAAGAGAAGTGCAGGTATAGCCTTGATAATGATAAGAGTAGGCATGGTAATAAACCATGATATCATAAGGTATAACAATAGGTAAAATTTGTGATAACGGGGATGTCGGAGATAATAGCTGATAATTCGGGCGGCCATGTATACGTATAACTCCCTTTGATTTAGAAATCTCTTTTTTATACTACACACAAATATAAAATTATAGAGCAGCTTATTTCTTGAATATTCTAGAAAATAAAATTCGAAAAATGTTAATACTTTTCAAGATAATGAGTGTACCTAAACGGATAATCTGGTACACGGCCTGGTATACGCCGCCGAGGCTTACGAATCTGTGACTTTTTTTCCCAATCTTTTTTAATTATTATTAAAACAACACGTCATATTAAAAAACGACATTTTGTTTAACCAAATAGATTCAAAATACAATAAAAAAACGTCTGGTGCGTGTTTTGATTATAGCTATATTTATTGTAGAAAACATAAACCGTAAAAATTAGTTTTGACAACGAGTAGCAAAAGTGAAGAGTCGGAAAGGACATTCGAGTGGGTCGAAAATTGTTTTTGGGTACCAGGAGTGCATGCGAAACAACGTCGACGTGCCACTGTGAAAAAGTTACAACTATTCCCGCCAATTCACCCAATTCGCTTTATTTTAATAAACATATTGTACTGGAAGTCTAAATGACCAGTAACAAATCTATAAATAAGGGTGACAAAAAATAATATAAATACAAAATTAATCACCTGATTAATTTTAAAATGTCCTATTAAACCGATTTGGAATAAGGTTAATATTTTCCTTGATGATGAGATGAGAGTACCCATTTAAATGGATACACCACAATATTTTTCCGTTTTTCTTTTAACTTAAAGTACCTATAGGTAATGAACTGATGACAATTAAAGGATCAAAAAAAAAAAAATAGGTACGGAAAGAAATTTAATATTTTCAGAAATAAGCTTTTTTCGAAATTTACAATTTATTTATAGCCAAGATCCTAAGCGGAATGTGGAATATATTAGTTGTAAAATGATCGCACACTCTTCGAAAAAGGTCGTCGTTCAATTTCGCTCATATTTTGTCAACTGTTAAGACATATTAACTTATTATAATTATTTTATATTTGTTTTTTTAATTATAGGACATTTTCTGATTTTGTCAACGTAGTTTTTTTTTTTTTGGTGGATTCTACCAATTATGTATGATAATACCACATTTTGTGGATATTTTGCTTGGAAAATTTACATCGTCTTAAAAAGGCAAATAGAAATGTCAAGTCTCTAAGAATATGTATAACTGAATTGAAACCGAAAACCAAATTGAAAATAGTAAAAACATTAGACAATAAATGAATATAAAAAAACATTTATGCATATAATACTAATATTTTTATATTACAAACGTATATATCAAACAACTATGGAACCTAACCTTGAATTTTTAAGGGAATATAAATTTCTAAAGAACAATCCAATTCAAAAAATTTTCTATGGTTTAAATGTTATTATATATTACGACGAAAAAATTGCTATCACTGAAATTCATTTGTATTTGACTCTAAGTTCGGTAGATACCGCGATTTATAATATTCCGCATGACGTCATGACATATTCGTATGCCTCGGCGGTGAAGGTACAGCAGTACGGCGGGCGTAGTGTTACCAATGCACCCCCTCCAAATTAAACTTAAACGTGGAATATCTCGTCAACGCTTAGACAAACATAATAAATTTCAACACTCAAATTTATTTCGATTAGAACCTGATAACCTAAAAATAGGTAGTGGTTTGATAGTAAAAATAAGAGTGACAAAAAAAAAAGCACAAATATAAAATAATTGAGCAACTTTTTTCTAATATGTTCAAGAAAACAAAATTCGTGAAATGTTAATAAGTTTCAAGATTATGAAAGTACCTAAATGGTCACCTGATATACGGCCACCGCCGGAGCGTACGAATCTGTGACATCAAATCGTTCTTTATACGTTTTTTCCCATTCTTTTTCAATTATTAGGAAAACAAAACGGCATATCAATAAACGACTTTTTTATTAATCAACTAGATTCAAAACAATATCAAAAAGGTCTCCTGCATGTTTTGATTATAGCTATATTTATTGTGGAAATCATAAACTCTAAAAATAAGTTTTTACTACGAGTAGCAAAATGAAGAGTCGGTAAGGACAGCCGAGCAGGCCGAAAAATTATTTTTGGTGCACCAGGGTCGCATGTGGTGTGACGTTGTTGTAATCGTTTAAAGTACTGCAGCCCGTGATGTGCGCCGACTGTGGCGATATCTATGTGATAAGAGTACGAATTTATATTTTCTGTAAAACTTACACACGATATGCTAGTAATATTCTCTAAAAATGTGAGTAAAATAAACAAAAACATAGTTTTTAACCAATAAATTCTCTTTCATAAAACGTGACTACTTTTCGACATAACGAGTGTATCCAC
>CABPRJ010002479.1:0-10412 GCA_902439185.1 Cinara cedri | reverse complement strand
ATATTAAGATCTTACCTCTCGGACCGCTCTCTCGGACCGCTCCCTTTTGGTGCCCACCATCTCCGAACCCAGGCCGGTGACTTGCGGCGTTCCGCAGGGGTCGGTACTAGGACCGGCCCTGTGGAACGTCTTTTACGACGGGCTGCTAGAGACGCGGATGCCGGCCGGCGCGCGGCTGGTCGCGTTCGCCGACGACGTGGCGGTGCTCGGCACTGCAAACTCAGGGGCTCTGCTGGAGGAAATCCTCAACCCGGCGCTGGAAGCGGTCGCAGGATGGATGGCGTCCAACGGTTTGGAGTTGGCGGTGCACAAATCGGAAGCCGTCGTCCTGTCCGGAAGGCGGAAGTTCGTGATGCCCGCCCTGGAGATCGGCGGCCAAAGAATCGAGGCGAAGGATTCCCTGCGGTACCTCGGCGTGACGCTGGACAGAAGAATGACGTTCGCGCCGCATACCGCACGGGCCGCTTTGGCCGCGGTCCCGGCTGGAGCAAGCGACGACTGCTCTCCTCCGTCGTCCAAAGCAAGGCGCTATACGCGGCCCCGGTCTGGGCACCGAAGGCCATGCTCGCTGCCAAAAACCGGGACGCACTCTGCAGGGAGCAGAGGAGAGTGGCCCTCCGCATCATCAGGGCGTACCGGACGGTGTCGGACGCTGCCGCTTGCGTGCTGGCGGAGTGGCCGCCCATGGACCTTCTGGCGCTGGAGCGGTGCAGGGTGGCCTCGGCGTGCCGCGAAGAGCGCGAGACGCGTACCAGGCAGGAGGTGAAGAAGGCGGAGGCGGCGACAACGACTTCGGCTTGGAAGGAGAGATGGAGGATGTGCACGAAGGCGGCGTGGACGAGACGGCTCATCCCCGACTTGGGCAGGTGGCTCGGTCGAACAGTCGTCGTCCGGCTGACATTCCACCTGACCCAGGCGCTGACGGGACACGGTTGTTTCCAAGACTACCTGCACCGCAGGGGCAGAGCGGTTACCCCCTTGTGTCTGTTGTGCGGTGTGGGAGCGGAAGACACCGTGGAGCACACTCTGCTGGAGTGCGCGTTCTGGGAGCAGGAGAGGTCCGTCCTGGCGCGGTCCGCCCGGGTCGGGACCTTCGGTGTCGCCGNGCTGACGGGACACGGTTGTTTCGAAGACTACCTGCACCGCAGGGGCAGAGCGGTTACCCCCTTGTGTCAGTTGTGCGGTATGGGAGCGGAAGACACCGTGGAGCACACTCTGCTGGAGTGCGCGTTCTGGGAGCAGGAGAGGTCCGTCTTGGCGCGGTCCGCCCGGGTCGGGACCTTCGGTGTCGCCGATATTACCGAGATGGTGTGCGGTCCCGATCCGGCTCTGCTGCCCGAAGATCCTGGGAGGATCAGAGGGATTTTGGCAGCCGCCCAGTCCGTGACGGACGCCTTCCAGACGTTCGTCGAAGCGGTCCTGGGCAGGAAGGAGGCGCTCGAGCGTGATCGTCAACGGGCTGAAAGGAGGAGGAGGAGGAGCCCAGAACGAGTGTTCTAGAGCGGCGGTCGGTTGACGGCTCGAGAAGAGGACGAAGGCGTTCGATTACCAATTGAATATATATATATATTGTATCATATTTTCTTTTTCTTTTCTAATACTGTGAACCCGCCCCCCCGCGTAAGGGGGTTACGGGATTTTTCGATTTATTACTTGTATATATCAAAATTTTTTGTTTAAATGTTGATTTGTTTTAATAAACGATGTGGCTGGAGGGGCAGTAATGCGTTAAGCAGTGCCCCCTCCTGCTGCGATACCACAAAAAAAAAAAAAAGAAAAAAAAAAGTCGTTTTTACACGAAGTTTACGGGTTAGTTTACGAAGGTTTTTTGTTGTGATACTACTAATTTTTATCATCAATGCAAATGCAAATAAAAATAATGATAATGTATTTTTATCTTTTACTTTATTTAAATAATGTATCTACAATTGTTTTAGTTTTGTTTTTCTAGAATTATTATATAAATGTCTTTGCCACCACGAGCATTTTATTCTAGCAATACCTAAAGGCATTTTAACAGCACTAATAAGTCGATTAGTCCATTTTTCAATAAGTCCATGAAAGGGAAACAGTAACTTTACCTTGATTTGTTTAGAGGATTGTCGAGATACCAATTTTTTTGGTGAACTTATTTTTTTAACAATAGTTTATTAATAATGTCTAGTTTTTTTTTTTTTTTTAGTAAGTACATTTCTTTATATTTTTTAGCTCTTTTTTTTGTAATTTAGTTGGCATTTTATAATTAAATAAATGCAAATATTTTTTCTTTAAAATAATAAATTCAACTATTTTTATAATAGCTCAGTGTAGAGTTTACACTGTAGACTATTATGATGGTTATACCAAAGTCACATTTGCACGCGAATACGCGAACAAAACAAACAATAAGATAACACGCTAAAATAAAATACACCGATACACAACAACTACAAACGACGGCAGATAACGAAATGAATGCATGGTTATGACCCGTCGACCGCCGACACACGGCACTAGTAATATTTTCTTCCACCTAGGCCTCGAGCTGTATATATGAAATCGAGTGGGGGAACCGACCGATGCGACGACGACGACGATGGCTAGCATGATTCTGAATTTAATAAAAATTTCTATTAAAAATGTCGCACTTTTTCATGTATAACTTAAATTCTAAACGTACGATTTTGATGATTTTTACAAAAGCATGTTCTACACAATATTTCTGATTTTTTGGTATATACTAGGAGTTAATTTATGCATTAGAAAATTAGTTATGTTGTATAACAAATTTACCTGTATTTTACACAGTTTAAATGAGCAACTTCTGCTTCGATATATTATACACACACCGTCGTACAGCTATTTTTTTTTTTACTTAGCTCACGCCACGACCGTGGCACTGGATAACACACAATAATGATGATTGAATTATTAATTATTTATTCTTATTTGCCGTTTACTATACAGAACCTACACAGCTATATAATAATACTGTGTGATTACATAGTGATTATACAACACGCGCTCGCTAGAAGGTTAATAAAAAAATATTGCAAATAACGTTCAAATTTTTCTGCCGGTTGGCGACCGCTGTTCTAGAATATTCGAGAAGGTCCGCGAGCTGTGAAGTTACACGGTGTTTCTTCTCCGTGCATCTATCACTACCTATTTTCTTTTATCAATATATAAGAAAAACTACATCACTGATCTTCACTGTGATGACTTTTACGTAATCCCGACTTCAGGAGGAATCCGTGAAGACCCTCGTCTCACGTGCTGGTGCGTTTGCAAGATCTTGACGGTCGTCCGAAGTTCCGGCGTTGTGGTTGGTAGGTATCTATGCAGCGGCGCACTAAAATCACGATAGCTTGTCACTCGCTGAACCGATTCGAATGCGTGAAGTACCGGCGTTTTCACTGAAGCAAGACAAATCTTTCAGTATATTGCACGGTCATATTCTGATGAGTTAACATACTGAACAAATTTAATTTCGCAGAGCGAAATGTACACACCACGGCTGCTCCACATACACAATATCAATACCTTTAATGTCAAGAGTTGTCGATTGTCTCGTTATGCCCAGACATGCTGAAGATCCATCATTACATCTGATATTATTGGTACGTAAATAGTGCACGTGCATTTAGAATAAGAGCCACCACTGCACCAAGATATTGATGGTAACTGTTAAAAGTTACGTTGATTAAAAAATTGTTCGAGTCAACGGTAACTAACTCATATCAGTTAGGTTAAAAATTGTTTTGAATGTATTTGTCTAGCGTACCTTTATTTCATCTCCGTCAACCACGGTAGGATCCAAATAAATTTCACGCCTGATTCGGATCTGTTGGCCGGTTTCATCATCGCCTTTCTGTTCACCGCTGTCAATTTCGTCGTGGTGTACGACGTGCACATACTGTGCAGTCCCACCGTCGACTCTCAAGTTTAACCATTCGCCTTGGGCAAAATCCGAAAACCTAATATCAACAGGTTTTTAAATTAGGTAAGTGTATTTTGTTGAAAGAATAATAATATTAATAATATATTCGTGGTTAATATTTTGCTCGTGTTACAATAATGCCCAGACATGCTGAAGATCCATCATTACATCTGAAATCCTGGATTATGAAAAAAATCGTTGCTTATATGCTATCTTAAGATTTACCAGCATCTCTCAAAAGGAAGTTTTTCCACTTACCGTTAGCGTATTGTCATTTTGATCGTTTCACCCCTACTGAATTATTATTGAGTGGCTGATGTGTTCTCTCGTGTCATGAACAGAAAACGGATATCTATCAATGACACACTGCCTGTTGTCTACGGTTCAGTTTTTGGCTGGATAGGAGCACTTTCAGATCAAGATTACCATTCCCATTCTGATGTGTCACTCGCGATTTATTTATCGCGGTTCAACGTTTTAGAATACTGAAGAACTGAACGAAGCCCCTGCATCGTTTACCTGTGATGGATAATGCAAGTCCACCTATATTTCAGAATGTCATCGAGATGATTCTGAACATTTTTCAGTTCCTTTGCCGTCCAGACCAAAACATCGTAACGAGAAGTTTCCTGGTTTTTGTAACATTACCGAACATCATTTCCAAAATCTCGAGTTGAAGTAACAAGTAATGATGCACTGTACACCGCGTACAAGGAATTCATGGGCGAATATGAGCTTTTAGGACACATGTCCGTTGCAAGTACACCTAGTACCTATTTCATTCCTCGCCACCCGGTGTTTAAGTCCATCGAATAAAATCCGGGTGGTATTTCAATGCGTTTGCCAAATCTGGCTCTCAACTGTCATTAAATCAATGTTTATATACCGGTCCAAAGCTGCAATTGAATATCTTTGAAATTTTAGTCCGGTTCCGCATTCATCAGTACGCCTTTATTATCAATGTGTGCAACATGTACAAGTAAATTCTCGTTTTCTTGGAATATCGGCGGTTTCAGTTTATACTCTGAAGGTCTTCCCCGTTAGACGAGGTGAAAGAATATCAGGTCAATAACGTTATGTATGGTGTCAGCAATTCCCCATTTTGGCGTTGAAGGTCCTGAAGGATATTGCGGATTATGATGCCAAGGAATTCCCCGCGGTCTAGGATGGGTTGAAATAGCAAACCAACGTGGACCATATTTGCGTGGATCATTTTTAGGTCTTATTTCAATTATTTTTATGTAGAATGCACAACAGATAAACTAATTTTATTAAAGCTTGGTTTCATCAACATAATGTTAAATATTACTGCATATGACAGTTATAATAATGGTGAATATCATCTTAATATCTTCAATTTAAACAACAATAGGTTAACACGTTCACTGCCGATGACGACGCATGGTTGTCATAAACATATGGGTTTTTTTGACTTTAAATCAAATATTCGGCTACTGATTAACAATAACTATTATTTGTGTGGCTATACACAAATACTGATTCATAAATCATTGTATACAGTTGGTTTTTTTTTTCTGTTTTAATCCCGGAGAAACATTAATTTTCCAAACTAGTAAATTGTAATTTAGATTTAATTTAATTTTTAATTTTACAATAAAATATGAATCTTTCATTTGGTCCGTCGAGAAGAAGTCGACCTCGAAAACTCATGACAGGTAGTAAAAATAATGTTTTAACCGATGATGAATTTTTGCATATGTTAGAAAGTGATACATTGTTATCTTCTGAAGAAGAATTCGTTGGTGATTCGGTTAATGATTATTTAGCAAACGATAATGAAAGTAAATATTGAACATAATAATTAATATCATTTATTAATATATTGATAAATCAACATAGATGACAAAATTACAAATAGTGATGACGAAGATAAAGTCGATATTTCTGATGTATTGACAAATTTTACACCGATTTGGTTGACTGACCCACCTAATGTGAATCGTATTGAATACACAGCTTTACCAGGTTTGAAGTTTTTACCAGACAGTGATAAACCTATTGATTATTTTAACTTTTTATTTACCGATGAATTGTTAGATCTTCTTGTTAAAAAAACTAATGCTTACTCACTTGAAATTTTTTTTAAAACCTCTCATCAAAATAATATCGAATTACATCAATATTAATAAATTAACAATGAAAATATTTTTAAATTTAGCATTTCACATGGGAACGATTAAATTGAATAGATTAGAAGACTATTGGAAAACTAGCAAGCTTTTTAATATTCCATTTTCCGGAAAAATATAAATAGGAATAGATTTATGCTATTATTCGAGTGCTTCATTTTTCTCGTAACTCTAAAGAAGAAGAAGTGGCTTCTCTCAATAGATAACATAAAATGCAACCTTTAATTTATTATTTCAATTCAAAAATGGAAGAAATATACGAGCTTTCTAGAAATCTTTCTATTGATCAGTCAATGGTTTTTGTGGAGAGAGCGGTTGATTTTTCGACAATAAATAAAAAATATAAAACATAGGTATGATATTAAGATGTACATGTTGATCTAACTATGGGGACTTATACACAGAATTTTGGTTTATTCAGGACAAGGGTATAATGTGTTAAATATTATGTGTCATACAGAATACTTAGTAGAAAAACGTATGATTAGTTTATTGTATAAAGGTAGATCGCTGTACATGGATAATTTTTATAATAATGTTCAATTATCACAGAAAATGTTTAAAAAAACTAACATACACAACGGGAACATTACGACCTAACTAAAAGAACAATCCAAAAGATATCATAAATAAAAAATTTAAAAAAGTTGAATATATATGAACGTATATAGAAGAAGGTATGTGTAAAGTAAAATTAAAAGAGAAACGGGATGTATTAATGATAAGTTGGAATTTCCTCATTCGATGTGTGAAGTCAATACTAGTAGAAAAATAAAGGAAAAACCAAAATCTGTTGTAAAATATAATGAAAATATGAGTGGAACCGATCGACAAGACCAGATGACATCATCTCCTTTACCCTTTACCCTTTTGAAAGAAAAAGTCTAAGGTGGTACAAAAAAATCGGTTTCCACTTTCTTCATTTATTACTAATACATTCATACTTTTTATACAACAAACACGTGAAAAAAATGTCATTATACGAATACAGATTATCAAAGCATTGTATAAATAGAGTTGTTTGGAAAAATAATATTTTACTTGTATAAATTATAATAATGTTAATCAGCCAATGATAAAAGTTGTATGATATATTAAAACGACTCCTGGTCGTCATCGGCTATTTATAACATAGTTCATACGGAATAGTCGATGACGACAACGATACGTCTTAATTTGTAAAACCGGATTATTCGATCTGGCGAGCGGTGAATGACAAATAAAAATCAGCTGAACCGTACGTGTTAATTTTAACACATTGTCTTGGTTATGTCAAAAATGGAAGATTACTATCTTTAACAGAAACACATGACTTAATTTGAAGTAATCATCATGATATTTTTAAGTGCACACAACCCTGTACATGACGTACAATTAACCATTTGTATTTTTAGGTATCTATTATCTACCACTTGTACTATTAATATACTAAATTTAATTTAATTGTTAATGATTTTTAAAAATTTTTTATGCAACCATTGTATTTTATTCTTAACCTTTTGTCTTTATTCCTAGTTTATAATAAACGAAATCACAGCTTTTAGCTATTACAGGGAACAGGTTGGAAAAAATCGGTCGTTTCAGGAAGAACGTGAAAACATTTTTCCTAAACAATGTACATCAATATATAGATTTCGTTCAATTTTTTTTCATTGTATAACGAGCCAGAGTCTCAATCGTTGACCTAAATAATACTTTGGTTATATTTGGTATGAATGTCGGTTTATTTCTGGTAAAATGATATAATATTAGAGAATATTTACAAAAGTGAAAATCAATACAACATGTGGTTCTAATATAAAAACAATAATTTATTTTATTATGTTTATTTGTTGATACAAAGGTATGGTTAAATATATTTACAACATTAAATATTTAATATCAGTGTGATTTATATATATGTACATTCACAAACAGTTAATGGAATCAATAAAGATAACGGTGTGCCTTATCGTAGGAATTAACGTAGGTTAGATGGGCCGGGGACTGACAATTGCATAAGCCGCAGATCGGTTGTCTTGACTGAATAGACGCGGAACACCTGGGAAACGATAAGCGTATAAGCCGTTTATCGATTGTCGCATCGAATAAGCCGCAGAACGCTGATAAAGTAGGCCACCATGTGAAGGGAAAGAAAATTATAAGTAGAAAACAGTTTGTTTATTTAATCGAGGGCTCACAGCGAAGGTCGGGCACCGGTTGAATATAGAGAGGCCAAATTTATCGATTTCATAGGGCGTTTTGCTGTGGTATAGAACATATGCAGCGTTTTGCTGCTCAAAAGAGGCCAAATTTATCGATTTCATGGGGCATTTTGCTCTGGCATGGAACATGTAAATCTATACGACCTTTTTTCCTCCTTTTGAACCGCTGAAAGTTCTTCCCAATTTGAGAATAAAGCGGCAGCGGAACATTTTAAAAAAACTCGTTAAGCTCATGCGGGCGGTCACTGTTTTTTTTCGACGTTCGTGAATTCGGTCGATTTACCAACGTCTCATAGTATACCAAGAGTGTGTATTTATTAATATGCACCACAAGATGCATTTCTTCTAATCTTTTTTAAATATATAGGTAAGGTGGTCCCCAATCACTGGAGCTGTATATAATATGTTTTTATCACCGAGTAGTTATTTATTAACTATATTATTATAATAATTATTATTTAAATATTAACTTAGATCATGCGTAATGATGAGTTATTTCTGAGTTAAGCTGCAAAATCATCTTTTCTCTGGATTTCATTTGATGTTATCATGGATTAGATCAGTGGTTCCCAACCTGTGAACCACGAGCTCATTTCAGGGACACCACAACTCATCCGAGAATGAAAAAAATATTTACAATTTGTTGTAGTTAAAAATAAAAAAAAACAAAATAATTGATTAATATTAATTAATAATGTAAAAACAAAAAATATTTTACCTACAAAATTACATAGCACACTCTGTATTTAATACCGTGTTTCTCATCTGTATCGATTAATACATAAATGAAACACGCCTCATAAATTCAGATAACATTATATACGGATGACTTTTTCGAAATGGCGACGATCAATAAAATTTAATTCGATCACTCATGTGTAACAGCTGGAGCAATCGCTATAATAAAGGAAAAATCAAAAGAAACTACAAGTAGTCATTGCATACTTCACAGACACGCCCTAGCAAGAAAAAACATAACTCCTTGTCTAAAAAACGTAATGAATGAAGCCATTAAAATAGTCAACTTCATCAAGTCAAGACCTCTGAAATTCAGGCTTGTGTGACGACATGGGTAGTATTTGTAGTACGTTAATTTTGCATACAGAAATCAGTGGCTATCTCGGGGTAAAATGTTAACACGGTTAATAGAACTGCGGACTGAAGTTTTTTCATTTCTAATGGTATTTAATACTTAAGCTTAACTTGTGTGCAACACAGGGATGTTGGTATTTACACAGATGCTCATTAATCGCATTTTAGATTCCAAACGTATCGAGGTAGTATTGATTTTATAATGCTATATATTTTTTTCTTCTTCTTTGTTCCAGTCTGTAGACACCGACTTAATCTCGCTTTCTCATATATAGGTCTAGATGTACTTCATTCTTCGTCATTCTTTTTTTTTTTTTTTAATTTTTTATTAGAGAATATACAATCTATACCCAAAGGCATAATAAGAATATGTGCTACATTTTATTAAAAATAAACATGAATAGGGTGAGGGAAGAAACCATCCAGTGATCGCACTTCTTTTTGCTTAAATATATGTGCAACTATATATTTTTTTAATTATTATTAACATTTTAATGGAATAGAATGATAATTGAAAATTTCCAAAGTAGAGGAAAATATGTCAATCTTAGTGCAGCATTAAATAAGACTGTTAGGAGAACGATTGCTTATTTTGGGAGGCATCTGGCTACTTCCACAGTGATTAAATCATAGCCCGGGGATTTCTTAAGGCTGTATTTCTGTATAGCATATTTAACATCATTTGGAGTAAACGTTTTAGTGGGTAGATAGAGAGAAAAGGGGCTTTCTAGGTACTATTTTACTAACTTGGTAATTTGAGGAGTTTGTATCACAGTATGAAAGCTAAAAGTTTCAGCTAAGTATTTTTTAAGTAGTTCAGCTTTATCAGTATCTGAGAAGGCAAGACTGCCATCTGATTTAATTAACGGGGTGTTTGGTGCTGCGTTTTTTAGAGACTTTTTAGTAGCATCCCAGAGACTTTTATTTGGTGACAAATTAGTAAGATAATTTACTTGAATATGATTTTTGTGTTTAGCTAGTCATTATTTTAAAGAGTTAGCCAGACTAATAAAGTTTTGTTTATGTGATGGAAGCAAGAGCGTTGAT
>CABPRJ010002478.1:0-16754 GCA_902439185.1 Cinara cedri | reverse complement strand
TTTAGTAAGCAATGGTTTATCGTTGTTTACAGATACAAATTAATTTCGCCTCTATATCCTACCTTTCCGTCTTTATTATATTACAACTAGTTTTATTATCGGTATATAAGTTACTGCGCCGGGTCGCACGCTTTTAGCTATCACCGCCAAATGTTACTAGGCCTAATAATCCAACTAATATAATAATTATCTAAAAGACCAATAACCTAGACAAATTTGCGGGGCTTGGGATCAGGGTAGAATTGTTAAAAATGTTCGGCCTAAGAAAATTATTAACTGTATCGGTCCTCCCCCTAAGATCCTTCCAACTGGATTTAATTGCTTAATCCATGTAATATACAGTCTCCCTAATCTCTCCTCTCCACCTAGTCAGATTTCCTTTCAGAAAGAGTGCTGTTATTGTAAATCGGAGCTAAATTGCTGGAAGAAAAGTAGTAAAAAAACAAAAGAAGGCTGTAATGTTTTGTTTAACTACTACCTACATTTAGAACATTATCCCGTTTTTCCTCCGTTGTTTTCGGTTTAGCACATTTATTGAGAAAACTCCTGGTAAAGTCGAAAAAATATCTCTCTAAAGTACGTTTCCAGTGTGATTTCCTTTCAAAAAAAATGCTATCGATGTAAATCAGAAATTTCGTAATAAATTTTTGTTGATAGACTTTTCCCAGTTATTTTGAAAATTGCATGAAAAATAAATAAATGACTTCCTTAGAGATTTCCTCCCCACACCGATTTCCTTTCAGATAAAGGTGCTACATTTAAAAATCTGAGTAAGCCTTCTGGTAGAAAAGTTACGCACAGATAAAAAAAAACATTAAACATCTTTGTAAAACCATAAGTTTCTTCGCTCCACTTAGAGTCTAAAATTAGATTTATTTCACATAATTTTTTACTCGAAATATTTTCGTACAAATTTGATATTACTAATATTACTTAATACTACATTAAAACTACATTAATACTACATTAAACTCTTATTCATTTTTTCTTTTGACCACAATGTAAGACTTAATGAACTACCTGTTAAATTTTCACACATTTCTGTTAACAATTTTATTACATAAAAATTACGTATAAAACTCGTAAAATTAAAATGTCTATAAATGGTTCAGAAATGGCGCAAACATAAATTTTCTGTCCAAATTTCAAGCCTTTACGATTATTTTTAACTGAATCACAACAAATAATAAAAGTATTTATTTTTTTTTTTTTTATTAGCTTTTTGTGATTACAATTATAGCTTCACAATTATGGTGAATTAAAATTATACAACAAAATACAAATAATACAGTATAATTTTTAGATTAAATGCTAAAACCAGCCTCTAATATAAAGACTATAATTAGATCGATGACTAGTTCTGAATTATAGTTATGAACAGAATAAATGTTTGGGGTTATCTTTAGGGCTTTTATGAATTTAAACAAAATGCGTTTTATGTGCAGAGAAAATCAAAAAGAATGTGGGATAGGTCACAGAAACTTTCTGTTAAATGTAAGATACAGAGTGGAGAATTTTTTAAGTATAATTTGAATGCATGGGCAGGTAAATATGTGTGACCTGAACGTAAACGATTATAATGTTTAGTGGTTGATCTAAATATATGGAGGTTGTTGAACCAAGTTTTATGAGGAATAATAGGAACGATATGTTTATATCTGGCAGCAAATTCTGCCAGGCGATTTGACCAATGAGAGGACCAGAGGTGTTTTATGTTTTTAATTAATATGTTTAATTACAACAAATAAGAAAATTGAACAAATAATAAAAGCATTATTTTCGTAAATTGCCCATTTTTCTTACGTTTTTCCCCACTTTTTCTCTTCTATTGGGAAAAATACCGAAGAAAATTTTCCTTCAGAAAAAGGTTTACAGCGTATAAATCGGAGCAGGATTTCTGGTAGAATTTTTGTACACAGAAAAGGGTAATAAGTTGCCTATCTATGAGCCTTTTCTACTCCTCCGATTTATTGTTATAACTCATAAATGGTAAATCTAATATTAGTGTTCTGTATATCAACATTTCTCGAAAAATATTTTCTATTCAAATCAATGTTCAAAAGGTAGGTTCCTATTAGAAAACTAAAAGTATACACATATTTAAGGAATATAGAATAAAAGTAAAAAATTAGAAATGGTTTTAAAATAAAGCTTAAACGATTCCATAATGATTAGAAAAAACAGAAATTATATTCACTTAAAATCCTCTGAGATAATTGCTATTTCATGATAAAAAAAAAAACCACCATGTATACTCAGGGTATTTGAACTTTTTATAAATTCTATAGAAGCTTTTACAGGTTCAAAACATATTTTTTTTTTTTTTTTTTTTGGTCTAATGCTTTCTGTTCAGCTGGAGGTTTAACAAGGATTTTATCTTCAGTACCACCAATAGTATTAGTGTATTTATTTTTCTTAATCACTGTTAATTAACTAATGAACTAATTGAATTACTTTCATAATTAAACTTTGAAACTTCAAATTAAAAATAAAAGCCTAAAATAATGGGGTCGGAAGCAGCCACTGTAATAGGTAAATTAATGTATATCTGTAAGCAACGTTAAACCATTGCTAACGAAAAAACGATTCTAAGCGCAATTCAGTCGATAGTGATGCTTTTTCAATAATATATACGTCATATTACGATAAAATAGTTAAATAGGCATTAATGATTTTAATATTTTAAATTTGATCGATTTAGATTTTTTACCAATAATTGTGCACTAGTATTCGGGTGTAGCATCAGCATGTTTTCTGTAGGAACATTGTATTTAGTTGTTGTTTAAGGATGTTATTTTTTGATTTTCGTAGTTTATTCAATTATATTTTTTCATTTTATTTAAAATCTGTTTTGAGTCTTTTTAGAATCAGAGTGAAGCGAAAAAGCTTATGGTTTTAAAAAGATGTTTATTTTTTTTTTTATCTGTACGCAATTTTTCTGCCATAAAACTTGCTCATATTTCTAAATGTATCACTTTTTCTGAAAGGATTTCAGTGTAGGGAGGGTAATTTTTCGATTCTCTTAAGAGTTTTATCATCAAATTTGAAGAACGAAAGAAAACGAAAAATGTACGAAAATTATTACTAAAATATTACGTTTTTTTTTTCTATGCACAACTTTTCAACCAGTAATTTTATTCTAACTTTTAATGGCAGCGATGTTTCTAAAAAGAAATTTCAATAGCGAGATAATTTAAAGAGGTCATTTTTTAATTTTCCTAAGAGTTTTACTAACAAATGTGAAAAACCGGGAAAAACATGGGAAAACCAGGAAAACTGGGAAAATCTGTACAACAGTAAACATATATTATTAAAAAAAATGTATAAAACCTTTTTAATTATTTTACTAAAAAATGACGTATTTATTGTTGACAAAACATCACTATCAACTGAACTCCGCTCAGAATTGTTTTTTTTATACGAAATGGTTTATCGTTGCTTACAGGTATATATTAAATTATCTATAACAGTGGCTGCACCTTTCCCCTTATTATCCTAAGACATCTTTTTTTAGTTTTTATTTAATAGTTAGAATTTGGATCAAATTGTTTAACCAAACACAAATGATTGAAATTTTACATGACTTTCATTATAAGTAAGTTGTATGTTTTATATTCCATAAAAAAAGTTGGACGAGTTGTAGTACCTGTTTTTTAAAAACTTTTTAAGATCAGATTATTACTTTTTTTTTTCTTTTAGTATGAATAATTTTTATTTCGTGTATGGGTTTCCATTAGAGTCACTAACGTTCGTGAACGCAATAATAAGTAGATCTGGCGTAAACATATACAGGGTGATACATTCAGGATGTTTTTATTTATTTTTTACGATGATCCAGCGATTATCAAGTAAAATTAATTTTTTTTTTCATCAATCATTGTAGAACTGTTTAAGAGTTACGCATGCATTTGTTGTTTCTGTCTTACAAATGTATGCCATAATTATTCTGAAATCAACAGAACTAATTTTGTGCTTTTAATTTTAATATCATAGTATTAATATTAATTGATTTGTTTAAATAACTCTCCACTTAAAAATTTTAACTTTTAACAATGTTAATCGTTTATGGAGATAAACTTACCAAATTACTCCAAAAACAAAATGGAAGAGGGACAATTAATAATATTAAAGGAATTTGATATTTTTACTTTAGACTATGCCTGAATCAATTGGTAAACCTAAATTGCTTATCCATATAAAAGTATGAATAATGAGTAGATTACTAAAATTTTAAAAAATTAATTTTAACATAATTTCATATGGCATCACTGGATCTTAAAATGATAATATAACTAAAAATGACAGTGAAAATCTAGAATATTAGCTATATAACGGTAATAAATTTTCAATATAATTTAATGAAAATCAATTTTAGGCAATTTTATCGCATTCCTATAATAGTAATTGTATAATAGTTAGTGTAACATTTTAGAACCATGTGTTTCTTAAATTTAATGTATACCTGAAAGCAACTATAAACCATTGCTTACGAAAAAATTATTCTGAGTGGAGTTCAGTTGATAGTGATGCTTTGTCAACACTATCAACATCGAATATACACTATATAATAGTAAAATAATTAAATAGGCTCTATATGTTTTCTTTAATACTATTTATTTAATATTTTTCCGGTTTTCCTATGTTTTTTCCTAATATTTCACATTTGCTAAAAACCTCCGGAGGAAAATGGAGAAACGACCTCCATAAAGTAACTCCCCGGAGAAATTTCCTTTTAGAAACATTTCTATCAATAAAAGTTTGAGCTGGTAGAAAAGTTATCCGCAGAAAAAAAACATCGTAGTATTATTACCTAAGATGGTAATTTTTAGATTTTCTCAAAAGTTAACTCATCAAATTTGAAAAACCGTAAAGAAAAACGGGAATAGGGCATAAATCATTATTGATATTGTGATAAGGTTAGGTAGGTTGATATTGGTATTGTGATAATAAATTAGTGGAATCCTATTATCACGAAGTATACCTATTGACTAGGTACCAATTAAGGTGTACCTTGGTACCAATAATTAGTTTTGGGATTTTGAAATATTGAATTTGGAAATAATTATTTTAACTTGTTGGAAAGTTAGACAGTGTTCCCCCTGCCTCTTTGTGGGCACCTTTTGATATTATTAGAAAAATATTCAATTGAATTTTTATATTTCGAACACGATGCGTGTTTTACATAAATTGCAACCATATTTCTGTTTAATTTAAAAATGATTTCCGTCGAATAAACGATATCTGTATTATCTATATATAGTATATATACTCTGCTATAGACCCCACACACACTCATTCTTACTCGGTGTGTCGTGTGTGGTCTATACTCTTTTTGTTCGGAAAATAAAATAGTATTATTTGGGTATACATCGACGCAGTATTTGGGACGGTTATATTATTCGTTTCAGCACCTACATACACACACTATATGGGGGTAAATTGTAATATATTATTGTAAAACATGATCCGAAAAACTGCTGCAGCTACAAAACACAATATGCAAGTACCTACCTATTTATTATATTATAAATCATGGTTAGGACATTTGTGAAATAAAGCCGATAAGGGTAGGCACGTATTCAAAATCAGGAAAGAAGAGGCGGCATCGCGAGCACATGTGGACAATACACAATAAAATAACGAAACAATGATAGGTACCTACATAAAAGGTCGAAAATATGTCTAGTTCGGGTTTAGGTATAGAGTAGAATAAAAGCGTCGCCGCACCACATAGAGTACAATAAAGTAAGTACCAGCTGATATTTTCAGCTGCTGTTTGTATTTTATAAGTTATAGCTACACGCGATTTTTGTCAAGAGATTACCTATAATAATATTAACAAGTTGATTGAATATATACACATATTTCCATAAATAATGCCATAGTTTGGTAATATAGTGTTAAAAATTTTCCTACAGAGATTCTATTTTTCCTAGATTAGAATGATTGGATGATTTTTATTCCGAGATTCAAACGTAGTGAACATAATGATGAATATGTACATTTTGGTGGTTTTGTACAATTTTTATACATATATATATATATATATATATATATATGTCAGGTACTCATAATTCTAACTTAACTATAGTGGCTCTAAACAATAACAGAACATAGGTTTAATAAATATAAAAGTGGAAATCGAATACAACATATTTACTATCTCTACCTGACCTACATAAACTACATACCACGAAGATATACTCATTGTAATATCCCCATAGATAATAAAGAAAACCAAATTATGTTTATTCTTATTTTATTATTAAAAATATTATTTTTTATATATAGGTATTTGTAATCATTACCCCTGAAAGTAATAGAAATAAAAAAAAAAACAGAATTTGATTATCTTTATCTTATCTGGAAATATTAAATAAGTATACCTTCGTGAGACGCTCTGTATAATTATTTAATCTCGGAATAAAAATCCCCGGAAAAAAAATCCCCGGAAAAAAAATCCCCAGACTACAATTTTACTCACAACCACATGAAAATTATTGAACAAACTATATTTTTAAACGATAATTAGTGTAATTACCACATTATTACTATTTAATTACAAATATCTCTATATGACTCTATAGTCTTGACTGAGTGACTAACTGATTGATTCATCATTGCCTAGCCCAAACTACTGGACGGAACAGGCTAAAATTTGATATAAATATTATGACGTAAGCATCCGCTAAGAAAGAATTTTTGAAAATTCATCCCCTAAGGGTGTAAAATATAAGTTTTTAAGTATTTATTTTTGTTTATTCATGGGTTAACTAGGTGACATGGATGACAACTAACGGACAAGAGAACTATAATTATTATTACTATTATTTACATTATTATCTAGCAATAGCAAAGCATTACCGAGTCAACAAGTACACTTATATAACCAATCTATGTTCAAAGTTTAAAATAAATGTTGAATACAATTTAACTTACTTTTATACTTCTACTTTAATTTTTAAAATTTAATATAATTATTTGAGGTGATTTTATAAATTTTACTTTAATTTTGTATTATACGTCAAATAATACAAATAAAATATTTAATTATAGTGTACAAAAATATTTCAAATGATCGTTATCTACATATATAGTTAATAATTACACTGTTTTCTAATATTGTGGCATACTAAATTTAAAAAATCGGAAATATATATTTTGCCACTTACAGATCAGGCACAAAGTTCTTTAGAACTTATTTCCGTTGTCCTCATTCACCCAATTTTGGTCGTTTTTTTATTGATTTTTCCAACATCATCTAATGCTAATTTCGCACAATCCACAGCAACTTCATATTTCATTTTTTTTTTCATAAAATGCCAAACCGCGGGATGTTTAATACGAATTAAATTTGAAAATCTATTGTTCCAGCCTTCTAGCAAAAAATAACATAAATATAAAATTGTACTGCAGCTTGTTTCTAAAATGTTCTAGAAAACAAATTTCAGAAAAAGTTAAGACTACCCGAGAATAATGAGTGTACCTACCCACTTAAATGGAATGGTATTACGAAAAAAGGGCATTGACCGAAAACCATATTAGGAAAAAAAATACCATCGTAAGAAAAAAAGGCCAAGTTGTAAATGAATACGTATATTTTAATATTAGTTAAAAAAAACATAAATATTTATTATACTTGTTATTTTAGATTAATAAAAACAAAGGAAATTTAAAAATAATGTTTTGAAAGCATGATTTTCTTATGTTATGAGTGTTATTACTTAGGTACTGCGATTAAAAATTCAACAGTACTTGTTAGGTTGTTGTGTATATTTTTCAAATATATCCAATATATATAGCTAAATAGATTCCCATTAGAAGTATACATATAAAGGAGTTTTCAAGCAAGAAATAAGAAATAAGATAAATATTATTTAGATAGAATTTCAATACAAATATAGGTACCTAAATCATACATACATATCATATTATTCTATTCTAATTGGCATTAATTAATAATGTAAGGAAATATGGCATGGTAATACAAATGGACAACTGCTTACAAAATATTTGCCACTACAAAAATATAATCGTAAAAAATTAATTTTTCAAAGTAATCTATATTTACTTACACTATAAAATTATTGGGTTTTTGGAATCATTCACACTTAACTTTACAATATTTGCTTCTAAACAATCATATTCTAAGAATTATATGTATACATTTTTTCAACAAAATTATAATTCTTTTAACTTTTGTGTAATAAAAATTATTGTAATCACGAAAAGATAAGTCGCAAAAATTTACGCTATTTTAGTATTTTGTAATTGATGATATTTAAAAAAAAACTTTACTTTAAATTAATATATTTAGGTAGGTAATAAAATCGTATAGTTATCATATTTTTTGATACATATGTGTAACAAAAAATATTTTCGGGCCGGGTTGTAACCCTCAAACGCCCCTACTGAACACTGGTTAATAACTTTAACCACAGTGTTTATACTTAATTTGTATAAGTATCCAAGTTGACAAACCCCATCACAAACTTAACCTAGGGGGGTTTAGTGGCCTTTACACAACCTATTAAGAATTCGCTGGTACTATCACGCGGCTGGTTACGTGAACACCAGACAGCCGGGATATTAATAGAAAAAAATTAAAAAATTTCAAGGTGATACATTGATATGTATTGCTTTTTTACAGTACCTACCTATGTTTAGATTAAATATTAATGGAAAATAATAGGCCCACAAATTAAATTTGCACGGGGCTCATTTAACTTTAGCTACAGTACCCAAGGCCGTAACTACAGGGGGAAACAGAGAATCCAGTGGTGTACATTTGAATGTAAATAATATAAGTGTATATAGTAGGTATCTGTATTAAAACAATTTTAAGCCCCCGCCCCTGAAATTTGTTTTCAGTACTTATATAATTTCGCCAATCGCGAGTTTCAGATCCGCCACTGGTTAGGTACGGTACAATTTGACTAAGCGATCGCGGCTGTGACTTAAAATATTATTCGCGATTGCGGTCGCATATCACTGAAGTGTTTTGTATACAGGGACTATAATATAATCTACATAAATAATTATCATTTAATCTTCCAATCTAATAAAGATATCAATCTACGATTATTTTATTAAGTATAATAATACAATCACCATCACACAGTATATCCAATATATCTATTAATAACCAGAATTTACGCACAATCCAGTTGTAGTCAAGTCAGTAGTTTTTGATTTATTATAAACCGCTGTATAACGTTGGAGGGCTATCGATCGACGTTTAAACTAGAGGGAGAAAATATTAGGTGACACAGACGCCCTCTACTGTCTCGATTTGAAGTCCCTTAGCCACGGTGACTGTCGGGCGACGGCTAGCGTTTCACTACAAACACATTACCAATCCGACCAGAGACCAGTGCTAATTATTGTTCAGTTTTATCCACTATAATAAAATCATGACTTCAAAAAGTTTTTTTATGATGCTGTTGGTCTCGTTCGTCTGTTCTACGATCGTTGCCGCTGCACCTATTATAAACTCCACTTCCCATTCACCGTTTAATTCTACGGACAATTCATCAACCAACGTCTTCAATAACCACGAATCAGATTATTTGCAGTGGTCAAACTCTACTATCACCGTCAAGTACGAACCTACAACATTGAACGATTCGGCCACGTTTTTGGACAAACCTCATGTTTTGAATGCAACAACGAATCATTCGGCTGCGTTGCTGAACCAACCCTCTATTTTTAACGTGACGAGTAACGGATGGGAAACCACCACGAATATCGTCATTGCTGCCAAGTCCAATACGTACGGACCCGAGGTGAATTCCACATTAATCACTGTCACACCAAACTTAGAGTCGAAACCCGTAGAAATGGGCTCCACTAAAAATATCACGAATTCTACATATAACAACTCAATTATTAAAGATTGCTTGGCGACGTACGAGCTAAAAACAAATTTAACGAACACGGATTCAACACATAAAACAGATCTAAATTGCACAATAAACTGTTTCGTAGATGTTGCACAACATTTGAATTCGACAAGCGATAGTTCTAACAACTCTATGCTTTTTACTACACACTCCGAGTTAAAACCTGAGGTGTCAAATTCGACAGAAACAATTACCTCTACTAGCTTTACAGTTGCTGAAAGGAATGATGGTTTACAATTGGGTTCGGAAGAAATTCCTACTTATGACACCGCGTCCGTCATCTCCAAGCGGTCTGTTGGAAGGGAATGTCAATATGTGATTCCTGGCAACATTAAAACTATACGTTGCATACCTAGGTTTCCATTTATAGTATAATAATAATTAATTCATTTATTACATTTAAATATTTCATTATATAATAATCAATAATTTTATCTATTTCGAGTTTATATACAATTAATATACAGTATAATAATTTTGAATTTTAATGGATTTATTCCGTATATTATAATATATAGTTTCGATATTCATTTATATTTCAATATACATATTTTTATTAGAAAAAAAATCTATGTGTCTGTCTATAATTTATTTAAAAACCATAAATATATTTTGAAATTTTGTTGTAATTGGACATACTTAGGATATTTTTGTGTCATGTATGTCCAAGTGTATGTCCATTTAGTATACTTTAAGGTTGTTAAACAATTGATTATTAATAAAGGAAAAACATATAAGTAGGTATACGGGTATGGCTGTTGCAAAGTATTATACCATAGGTAATATTATAGGTATTACTGAAATAAAAATAGGTATCTACTATCTAGGTAAATAATACATAAAATGTTATAATATATCTATTAGATGGAAAATGGTCTATTGAACAATTATTTGGTTCAATCAAATATTGATGGATATTTTACCTTGGTCATTGTTGCTATGGGACCAGCAATATACAGAAACAAAATTAGGTAAGTATTTTTCATTATAAAATTAATAATAATAAGTGGTACTTATAAATATAATATGTTTAAATTGATGTTCATATTAAAAATTATAAATTGTGATATTAATTTAATTTTTATCATTGAAAAATACTGTGGGTAAAAAAATTATTACTATGATGTAAAAACTAAAAAAGTTTTATATGAAATATACAGTATTTCAGACTAAAGTTAGTTAATCGTAATTAATTTTTTTTATATTTAAAAATAAAAATAGGGTACATAGTTATTTAATTTATAAATATGTAACTATATATAACAATAAATTATTTACAAAATACAGTTCTAACAATATTAGTTAAACATATTTTGAAATATAATTTGTAAGATTTTAATCATAATTTAACATAAAAAGGGTATGAAAAAAAACTACTATATTAAACTTAACTTTCTTTTTGTGATCAAGAATAACTTGACTTATGATCAGACTTGTTTGAAATATTTGAGCTGAAGCCAAAAAATATTATATTCACATACAATTCTTAAATAAACTAAAAAAATTTAAAATTCTAGGAAGAAAGAAAGTCAAGAAATTGTTTATATAAATAATTATTAAAACCTTTATAAAGTTTATTATAAGAGAAATATTTTGGGTAAAAATGTTGTTAACAATCAACAGGCTCATAAAAGTAAGACAATAAACATAAATAATCCAAAAGTAAAAAAAACAAAAAATATTTACAGAAAAACAGTCTGCTAATATTCATTGTTTTTTTTTCCATTATAATTTATAATCCTATAAACCTGAAATTTTCATCAAAATACTTATAATGCATTATATTTGCATTTCATATAGGAAGTATAATTTCAAAAAAATATTCTATTGTTTGAGTCAATAGATAGTAAAAAAATAAAATATAGTAACAAATTTACATAAGTATAGTTAACTATAAAAAGAACAGTTAAACAAAATTTAAAACATGTTTGGTTTGAATTTGTTTACATTTAGTTCCATATTTCAACAGTTTTCATTATAACTACAGTAGTAAGCACAATAAATTTACTCATGAAAATGTTCATTTTTTTTGTGACAGGTACAATAAAGTTTTTGTAAATGTAATTATTCTTACAAAGAGAGAAAAACAATTAAGCTATTAATTTTGAAAGTGTATATTTTTAAAATTATTTTAAAAACATTAAATTCTGTATGGCTTATGCTACATGTTAATCGTAGAAAATGTGGAATCCATTATAAAACTATTTTTGTATATAAAATAATTTTTAGTTTCACAGGTTATTTAAAATATATATAATTAAATTACAACCTATGTTTACAATTAGTTTAAATGATACCACCAGTTCTGTATATTTTTATTCAGTAATAATATTATCATCTGATTCTTTCATCTAAAATGAAAAGAATTATGTGGGGCACAGATACTTTTATTTTCACTCTCTTATTAGCAGTTGACCTAATGATTATACTATGGAAGAAAATTAACAATATAAAAGTATTTCAGGAAAAAGGTACAGATTTCAAATGAATGAAAAAAAAGGCACATTTATAGAGATGGGTTAGTAAATTCAATATATCAGTAATTTTTAACTATGTTATGTATAAAATGAACTTTTTTATATACTTTTTATAGAAATAAATTTGAATATAAACTACTGAGACCTTAATTAAAAACTATGATTCCTTATTTTATATTGTTTTTCAAACTAAAAATACAAAATACAAAATTTTTCTAAAATTGTGTTTACATAATCAAAGACAATTATTTTATAAATATATATTAAAACAACATTTTGGTGTAACTGACATATATTAACAATGAATTGTTATTTTCAACAATTTTCTGAAGTTAAAGATAATTTAAATCAGTTTCATTATTATTATTATTATTAAGTAATAATAATTGATTCCCAAACTTGTCCACAGTAAATAATTATGTGATCAATTTTTATAAGCTTTGAAAATTGTAGAAATTTAAGGATCATTGTTAGTAAATATTTATAACACTAACATTTTATTCCAAAATATATTAATAAATTTCCATTTTCAAATTTATAAAAACAATTTGTTAATTAGTAATTTTAAAACATAAAATAGAGGAATCTCTAGAAAGTATAACAATAAAAAAATTGTTTAAATATTATACAAAAATAAAAACTATTTTTGGTTTTTAAATTAAGAATTTTAAATACATTACAATGGCAGTATTAAAAGAAAAAAAAATGAATGATTAAAAAAAAACAAAAATTAAATTATTACAATATTTAACTTGAATTTAAATTATACATTTTTTTAGATAAATTTATAAAATTAAATAAACAAAAATTAAATTAGAAAACGTTATATAGTATGCTGCTTATCTTATAACTTGTGTGTTGTTTATTTTAATTTTCCACTTAGTATCTGCCAAACCCAATTGTATAAAATTGTTGCTAAATTCAACAATTTTTCTTATTAGTAAGCAAATTGTATATCCATTTCCCTAAAACATAAAATCTGGTTTTTGTTTCTGTACTAATAATATTTTAAACTCAAAAATGTGTACCTTTTCCATTTCATTATTTTTCTTATCTTCTTTTAGTATATTTGAATATTTTATTTAAAGATCTACTTTAAATGAATCGGCTGGTCATCTCATTTATGTGCTCAATCTGAAATAATATTTCTATTAAAACAAAGCTTTCTTATTTGCAAAGTAGTCACTTAATTAAAATAATAAAAAGCAATTAATGTGGAAAACTTCTTTAAAAAAGTGAATAAAGTTATTATTATTATTAATAAAATTGAAACAAAATAATAAATCACATTTTAGGAACTTAAATCAAAGTAATCAATAATATAACATTTGTTCATATTTTTTCTTTTTTCTTTCAATAGTATTTAAGAAACTATTTCATAGAAACTAAGAATTATAATATTTTAATTTGTTTGTTTTTTTTTTTTTTTATACCACATAATTTTAAATTAGTCTGTTAGGTTACTGGACCAAAAAAATTAAACATTGAATTAGCTGATTAAATTAGCAATTTCAAGAGAAATGATGTTTAAGTGTAAGTCTACTAAAGACAACAAGGTTAAGTTAGGTTAGGTTATTACCCTTAACTCAAACAAGGTAAGGCAACATTACATTTGGTAGTAGTATGAAGCTTCATCTGCTTTAATATAGCAATATGATATTAATGGAATCAGGAACTGAATAATGTCCAAAAACTTCTCCAGGACCACCAAGCAGGTGGTACTCCTATAAAAATAATTAAATTATAATTACAATTTTACAAAAGTTTTTAAAACAAAAATCTATTTAATTTGTAAACATAAGAATATTGATATGCTAAGTATTGTTAGTTTATAAATACCTAATGTACTACTATGTTGAACTAATGTAACTTAAGCTGATATAATACCAAATAGTAATGATAGTGTACAATATTGTTTTTTTTTTTCTATTATACATTTGTACAAGCCATGTTTGTAATTGTTCCTTAATTTCTGTCTTAACTAAATTACCTACTTATTTATAATATTATGAATAATCTATACAGAGGACATTTTCCTCGATAAAATTTAACTCATCAAATTATTCAATATCATAGAAACTATGAATTATAACATTTTAATTAAGTTTTTTTTTTTATATAATACATATTTTTAAATTAGTCGATTTGGTACAGTATAAATGGATTAACAATTATTAATAACAAAAAATAAGTTAAAATATTTATTATTCAAATGAATAATTTGATTATTATATATAAATCAATTGAATAAGATAATTAAATTATATACAATTTTAGTTTTATGCTTTTCAATTTACATTTGAATACTTGTAGTACTTTGTTATTTGTGCTGTTTTTGTCACACAAATTATTTACTATCTCCATGGGTATTTGGTAAAAAGTCCAAATTATTCTTTGAGAATTGAAGAACTATTCTGAAGAACAAAATTGTTTTGAATAATTCTTTTAAGTGTACCATTTACATAAGTTACATCAAATTATACTATATAATGTATATTTTTGTAAGGTGTGTAAATACATATTGTGTATAGTATATAATACTATGCTGCAGGAAATATTAAAAATGATAATAGTTCTGAATAGATAAGTTAGATCCCAATATGGTCATGAAATGATATTATAGACATATGAAGGACTTATGTCCATGCATAATTTGCAGCCTGCTGCTTAAGTTTATACTTAGTAACCCAATGACAATAACAATTTGTTCCAGTTGCCCTAAGAAATTCAGAAATAAAATTATTTTATTTTGTCCAAGACTGGATTATTAAATTATCATTATTATAATTCAACTTATATTGACAAATATTAGTGAATATGCACTACTGGAGTTTTATTCTAGAAAATAGATTTAGAATAGATGTCTATTTGAGTAAGTGGTGTAAATACAAGTATATTACTACTGTGACCCAAACTGATTTGATGCTTAAATATCCTTTGCACAAAGTAGTAGACAAATTAAGATATAATTGTTTAAAAATAATATTATGTAAAACAATTTTTTAAGAGATTAAATACCAAAAGACAAAATGTTTAATGGCTCATAAATAATTATAATGATTTTTGTTAGAAAATAGATGTGCTGAAAAACAAAATAACAGAACAATTATTTATCAGACAGCTGGTGCAAGAAAATAAAGAGTTCTAAGATAAAAAATATTCTGATAATCTGATAATTTAGCATTCTGAATTGTTAGGACTCCAACATTTTCCCAAAAAAATTAAAGAGTAAACTGGATTCTGAAACCCAGCTTGATTAATAGAACATGAATCAGCCTAAAGTATTTATTATGAATGCGTGATGGAAAAATTTAAATATTTAATACCTAATGAAGAACATTTAGACTTTTGAATCAGTATCTATATATATATATGCAATATTATGATAATGAATATTATGTAAGTGTTAAAATATATAATATTTTAAATTAGAAATCTGTTAATTAAAATGTAAAACAAAATAGACATCTGAAAATTAATGTAACCTTTATAAATTATGCATTTATGATATAATTGTTAATATAAAAAAACAGTGACCCTCAGTGAGCTATATAATTATAATATTATTATATTAAAGAATAATGAATTTACTAAAATTACTATGATGGTTGTACACTATCTAAAAACCAACTATGCTATCATCTTGGTAGATTAGGTTGGGTTAGAAAAATCACACACAAACTGATATAAATCCATACAATACCAAATTACCTTATCTTCAAAAATTGATAGGTCAAATTACACTTCATGAAGTAGTAGCCATAAATTAATTTTTTAAGCACCAGGATATACTCAATGCCATTAAAAACTAAGTTTCAAGACAAAGGATTGTGGTTGTAAATTGACATCCAAACTAAGCATTTCCAGTAAAAAATGAATATAAATTTATTATGTTATTTATGAAAACATTGAGTAAAATGTTACTACAATACTTTGTACAAACATAATAACTTTATTTAAAAAATACATACATACACACTTAATTCNTAATTTATTTAAAAATATTACCTACACTATTTTTCATGAGAGAAAGGAAGTGTTTCGCACACGCAGACTGAGCTTGTGGATCACTCGCTATCGCTCTCGTAGTCCGCAAAATTACACCTGGCTCGATAGTGGTGGGAGCGTAAGAATGATTGATTTTCGTAGAGACTCTCTACTGTTCTTTCGTGAAAAATAATATATATATTATGAATATTATCCTTTAGTTTAGTTATGCAACACAATTGTTGGAACAAAAATGTTAAGTATATTTTTGTGTGATATATATTACCCATCTACAATATTATCATTGCCTTTATTGATTGGTAGATTACCTTTAACTCAACCAAGGTAAAGCATCATTCTATTTGGTAGCAGTATGAAGCTTCACTTA
>CABPRJ010002477.1:0-17747 GCA_902439185.1 Cinara cedri | reverse complement strand
TAATTAAACGGTACTAAAGTACACGTTATATCAAAATATGACAATCGTGATATTTGCAAATGAAGAAAAAAAAAATTAATTGCAACATTTATATATTTTGTGCCTGTATGAACATAAATTTAAGTTTTATAACTAAGGTAAATATTTGTCCAAAGAGTAAATAAAAATAAAAATTAACCTTTTGCATATATATCCGGTACAAAACATAAAATATTTTATCATTAATGTAATTTGTGAATTGTGTATTAAATGATGGCACAGTTATCTGTTTAAACTATAAATTCTGTATTCCATTAAATTTTGTCAGTAATTTTGTTGGTGAAGAGTAAGAAAAAAATATATTTTAGTTTTAATAGCATCCTCGCCAAATTTTTGCAGTAGAGTAAGTTTAATATTAGATTAGAATTCATATTTGTCTTAATGTTAAAAATAATGAAATAAAATACAGATCAACACTCATAATCCATGTCTATGGCTGGTGTGTATCATGGACTCACAACAGTAAACCGCCGAGCTGCCAGTTTATATTTATTTATCTTAACTTATAATTCACCTTATCCACAGAGTAAAAAGTGAATGCATGATATACAATATGCCAATCTGTACTTAGTCTGTTTTTACTAGTGGTTTGTTAGGCACAAAGGTTGAAAAGCTAGTAAAATTGTGAAATTTTAATTTCATTTAAATAACTAAAATGGAAAAAAAACCAGTTTTGTTGTTTATTCGAGGAACTTTTGTCCGAAGAACGAAAAGATAATTAATTATTTTTATTTATCAAATGAATAATACTTAAATATAATTAATTAATTGAATGGTGGTAATAAATCTTGTGGTTTCAATAAATTCGAAATTATTAATATCAGAGGAGAAGAGAAACTTATAGCTTCAGTCGAAAAAGGTGGGAAAATTTTACTATAGGTTTTACGTAAAAAACGATGAATTATATGATACACCAAATGAGATATACGTTAATATTGGTCATTGTGGTAAGCATTGAATGAACATAGAAATAAAAAATAAATATAGGTATTTGACTCAAAAAGGGATACTTTCTTAAAATTTTGCGGAGCATGTCAAACACAAACGTCATCTAACCGAAAAGTTCTTGTAGGTAAACCGTTTAATCATTCTGAATGAATATTATAGTAAATTAAATGTATATGCATTAAACATTTTCTTTAAAAATATTTGATCAATTTTGTATTTATTTTCTCGTTATCCTGATTTTGACATATTTAACTTTTTGGGAGGGATTTGAATATCATAAAATTTATTTTAATAATATAATAATATTATTAACTAAAGTATTTTAATTACTTTTTACAAAAAGTAATAACAATTACTACCTCCTAATTATAGTCATATCAAAACATCAAATCATACAAGTAATAATCGGCACAAAATAGGTATGTAGGCACCTATATTATAAAATACATGACTAATATCATACGTAAATATTTTGTACAATAATATTATGTTATTATATGGCTTTATGAATAATGCATAGTTTATAATTAATAGTAATTAAAATAAGTGAAAATTTCCATAATTTTAGTAATTTTCAAATTAAAATAAACACAAAAAAGTAATTTTTGATCCTGTATCGAATAGGCAGTGAACCTGCGGTAATTTTAACTGCAGTAATTTTTTCAATTAATTTATCTTAGACAGTCTAGTGAAAGTGATCACACCATAATAATCTACCTTAAATGTAGGATTATAGTGTTTCAATGATTTTAATGATTTCAATAGTACAATATTTTATATTTAAACATTTAATAACTTTAAATTTTATTGTAATATAACTGATTTTGTCTGATTCAAATCAACTTTTGTTGAATAGGTAATTTACAAACTTGGCTATCTAAACCTCTAGCAAGAACATTTGGATAATCAGTCAACTACTACTATAACGTAACGTGTAGCAATTATTACTGGCAACTGGAATCATACCTATTACTAAATATATATTGTTAAGACCGTAACGTTTAAGTGAAATATATTAAAATCAAAGCATAAAATTAATTTTGTGTCTCCTAAGAATATCGTATTATTCGAGTATCTATTTCGGATTTATTGCAAATATGCTGTTAAAATTTATCGTATCGTATGTTATTATTTATTCTTTTATGCCGGTGTCAGTACAAGGTATAGGCGAAGGACCGTTTTCCCCTCCACCGAAATCTCGTCTCCCTGATGATCCGCATTTCGAGGACCCTGGCACTNTCACCTATAATGATACTGTGAGAGTTTAGTTATTTGTTTCTATTATTGAAAACCTTAACTCCAAAATTAATACAAAACAATAACTTTTATTGTATTTTTTAAATTAAATTTGTTGTATTTATTAAACTTAATACGAGTCCTAGGCAAATGAATCAAATTAAAAAAACATATTTTAAACAGTAATTTGTTTGGAAATGTATATGTAAAGAACAAAATATGTTCCTTAATATAGTATATTGCTTAACCAAATCATTGTTGTGAAAGCAAAATTATCGACTGAACATGACTTAGACTTGGATTGTTCGTCAGCGATGGTTTACGGTATATATTAAATTATTTAAAAGAGTGGCTACAATATTCCCTTTTATCCTACGACGTCTTTTTTTTTTTTTTATTGTAAATCTATATGCTGTTACAATTTATCGTTTCGTATGTTATTATTTATGCTTTTATGTTAGTGTCAGTACACGGTGATGGTGAGTTTGGTCCCGATTTGCCACAACAAGATCTCCTTACAAATCGATAGTCCTCTGATGGCCCTGGTAATCCACCTGTTCCCAATTACCATGGCATTCCTTCTAACAATAATCAGAATACCAATAAACCTGGTTAATTGAGCCACTTCTCACTATTAAATTGTTTACACCTTCCAACCACTAGAATATTGGGATGCCATTAATTGCATATGCTATAATAATAATATATTATAAAAAACCTGCTTTGTTAATTTTATAATAACTTTATTTTAGATTTAAAAAAACACTAAAATCAATATTTGTCCGTACAGTCATTGTGTAATATGGTTTTTATTATTGATGAAATAAAATAATTTTTAATTTCTATTTATTTGTTATATTGATTACTTTGGTCAGTTGTTAATCTTCATATTACCCATGAAGATCCTTCGAGACATTAGTTATTGGTTCGTGATATTGAAAACCACAACTCCAATATTAAGACAAAACAATTACTTTCATTGTATTTTTTTTTTTAAATAAAATACCTTTTTTTTCTTAAACTTTATACGAGTCCTAGGTAAATGAAACAAATNAAAAATACGTACTTTAAACGTTAAGTACTCTGAAAACGTGTATGTAAAGAACAAAATATGGTCTTTAAAATAGTTTAATGCTTTAACATTCATCAAATGTTTTATTAAAAGACGTTTATATTTTTCGAAAATAATATGCATATTATACATAACGTATCATATATATCCATCATTTTCTTCTGGCATGAGAATTAACATATTACTTAGTTTGTAATTTGGTACATTTCAATAATTAAATTTCTCGAATTCCTACTTACTTAAATTTTTTTGATAGATTAAAAGTCAAAACTTTACGTATTTATTTTCCCATAGTATGGCAGTTGTTTTTTCATATAGTCCAGAAAAAATTTAAAATATCCTAAATAGTTTTCTCCAATAATTATACTTAAAACTATGTGTACAAAAATTGAATTGATCGACCTTTTCTGTGAAACAACTATATTTAAAGTTCAACCAATAAAGTCTACTTTTTATTGATATAATTTTATAAATTCTGGTGAAATACACATAAATATGACAGGATAGTTATTATTTTTGTTAGTTTGCAAAAAGCTGCACAAACAGATACATATTATAAATCATAGAAATGTGTTGCCAATATTTTATTATTAAATAAATCTGCGAATTTTTTTTTGTTTTTTATTAATTAAACGGTACTAAAGTACACGTTATATCAAAATATGACAATCGTGATATTTGCAAATGAAGAAAAAAAAAATTAATTGCAACATTTATTGATTTAGTGCCTTTATAAAGATAAATNCCATTAAATTTTGTCAGTAATTTTGTTGGTGAAGAGTAAGAAAAAAATATATTTTAGTTTTAATAGCATCCTCGCCAAATTTTTGCAGTAGAGTAAGTTTAATATTAGATTAGAATTCATATTTGTCTTAATGTTAAAAATAATGAAATAAAATACAGATCAACACTCATAATCCATGTCTATGGCTGGTGTGTATCATGGACTCACAACAGTAAACCGCCGAGCTGCCAGTTTATATTTATTTATCTTAACTTATAATTCACCTTATCCACAGAGTAAAAAGTGAATGCATGATATACAATATGCCAATCTGTACTTAGTCTGTTTTTACTAGTAATAGTTCGGCACAATAATTGTAAAACTAATAAAGTTGTGAAATGTTATTTTTTTTAAAATAAATTAAATAGAATAAAAAACCAGTTTTGTTGTTTATTCAAGAAACTTTTGTCCAAAATACGAAAAGATAATTTATTAATTTTATTTATCAAATGAATAATACTTAAATATGATTAATTAATCGAATGGTGGTAATAAATCTTGTAGTTTCAATAAATTCGAAATTATAAATATCAGAAGAGAAGAGAAACATATAGCATCAGTCGAAAAAGGTGGGACAAATTTACTATAGGTTTTACGTAAAAAACGATGAATTATATGATACACCAAATGAGATATACGTTAATATTGGTCATTGTGGTAAGCATTGAATGAACATAGAAATAAAAAATAAATATAGGTATTTGACTCAAAAAGGGATACTTTCTTAAAATTTTGCGGAGCATGTCAAACACAAACGTCATCTAACCGAAAAGTTCTTGTAGGTAAACCGTTTAATCATTCTGAATGAATATTATAGTAAATTAAATGTATATGCATTAAACATTTTCTTTAAAAATATTTGATCAATTTTGTATTTATTTTCTCGTTATCCTGATTTTGACATATTTAACTTTTTGGGAGGGATTTGAATATCATAAAATTTATTTTAATAATATAATAATATTATTAACTAAAGTATTTTAATTACTTTTTACAAAAAGTAATAACAATTACTACCTCCTAATTATAGTCATATCAAAACATCAAATCATACAAGTAATAATCGGCACAAAATAGGTATGTAGGCACCTATATTATAAAATACATGACTAATATCATACGTAAATATTTTGTACAATAATATTATGTTATTATATGGCTTTATGAATAATGCATAGTTTATAATTAATAGTAATTAAAATAAGTGAAAATTTCCATAATTTTAGTAATTTTCAAATTAAAATAAACACAAAAAAGTAATTTTTGATCCTGTATCGAATAGGCAGTGAACCTGCGGTAATTTTAACTGCAGTAATTTTTTCAATTAATTTATCTTAGACAGTCTAGTGAAAGTGATCACACCATAATAATCTACCTTAAATGTAGGATTATAGTGTTTCAATGATTTTAATGATTTCAATAGTACAATATTTTATATTTAAACATTTAATAACGTTAAATTTTATTGTAATATAACTGATTTTGTCTGATTCAAATCAACTTTTGTTGAATAGGTAATTTACAAACTTGGCTATCTAAACCTCTAGCAAGAACATTTGGATAATCAGTCAACTACTACTATAACGTAAAGTGTAGCAATTATTACTGGCAACTGGAATCATACCTATTACTAAATATATATTGTTAAGACCGTAACGTTTAAGTGAAATATATTAAAATCAAAGCATAAAATTAATTTTGTGTCTCCTAAGAATATCGTATTATTCGAGTATCTATTTCGGATTTATTGCAAATATGCTGTTAAAATTTATCGTATCGTATGTTATTATTTATTCTTTTATGCCGGTGTCAGTACACGGTATAGGTGAGCATACTCCTGATCTGCCGCCTTTTCTCCCTGAAGATCCGTATTTCAATTACCCTGGCCCTCTAACAAATCCTAATTTACCTGAAAATCCAGGTACTCCTGGTCAACCTCACCGTTAGATTCAAAGACATTAAAAATCAACTTTTGTCTGTACAATATTTGTGTAATACATTTATCAAAAGTGATAAAATAAAATAGTTTTTAATTACAGTTTATTTGTTGTATTTATTTCATGAGACATTACTTACTCATCATATCACCTATAATGATACTGTGAGAGTTTAGTTATTTGTTTGTAATATTGAAAACCTTAACTCCAAAATTAATACAAAACAATAACTTTTATTGTATTTTTTAAATTAAATTTGTTGTATTTATTAAACTTAATACGAGTCCTAGGCAAATGAATCAAATTAAAAAAACATATTTTAAACAGTAATTTGTTTGGAAATGTATATGTAAAGAACAAAATATGTTCCTTAATTTAGTGTATTGCTCAAACAAATCATTATTGTAAAAGCATAATTATCGACTAAACATGAATTAGACCTGGATTGTTCGTCAGCGATGGTTTACGGTATATATTAAATTATTTAAGAGAGTGGCTACACTATTCCCATCTATCCTAGGACGCTTTTTTTATTTTTTTATTGTAAATCGGTTCAAAATATCCATAGACTAGAATTTTTAACAGAAAACATACATTTGCCTTTTCTAGACTTGATAATACTTTTAAATTGATCGAACAATTGAGGTGTTTACAGACATTTTATTTGCATGTTTTGTACTTTATTTTATTCTGTACCTACATTAATTGGGTATATAATTGTAAGACTAAACAGATATGCTTATACATTCATCAAATTGTTTATTAGAAGACGTTCATGTTTTTCGAAAATATTTTGCATATTATACGTTTATATCATATATTTCCACCTTTATTTTCGGCATGAGAATTAACAAACAGACACTTGTTAAGAACAGCGATTTACCTTTTACCACCTTCTTGGAATCGTCCCTCTTATCTGTAAGATATTTCAGTCAATATTTTACTCCTAAACATAATAATAAATGATACCTATTATTTTAATTGTGTACAAGATTCTATAGTCTAATTAAAGTAAAGTATACAGAAATATGACAGGATAATTATTATTTTTTATAAGTGTGTAACCAGCTGCAAAAACAGATATTTATTATAAATCATAGAAATGTGTTTACAATATTTTTATATTAAATTACTTTGTCAATTTTTTGTTTGTTTTTTAATTGATAATAAAGTACTAAATTACACAATATGTCACAATATGACGAACGTGATATTTGCAAATGAAAAAAAAAAAAATTGCAATATTTATTTATTAAGTGCCTTTCTGAAGATAAATTATTGGATAAATATTTAATTTATCCAAATAGTAAATAAAAATAAAAATTAACCTTTTACATATAAATTTGTAGCCGGCACATAATATAAAATATTATAACATTAATTTAATTTGTGAATTCTGTATTAAATAATGGAACAGTTTTCTGTATTATCTAAACATTTTGTACATTTTGTATATTCTATACATTTTGTTGTTGATTTTGTTAGTGAAAAGTATAATTAAAGTGTAAAATAATTTTAATAGCATCCATGCATAATTATTGCAATAAAGTAAGTTGATATGTATGTCAGGATATTGTTAACATGCACATAGTGTTTATATTAGCCATGCTCTTTAGCTTATGTGTTATATTTCATATCAAAGCATGATATATCAACATTCCTGGGTAATAGTAACGCTTACTAGGAATGTTGGAAATTTTAAAAGTTATTTATTAAAAACAGTAGGAGTTTTTGTTAAAATTCTGTGTATTCTGGTATAGGTTGTAAATAGAGTGATTTTTGAAGACATTGGGTTTAGGTCTAAAGTTGACCGTAGCGATCATGAGTAAGAATTAATAAAATACATTATACAATTTTCTTGACATATTAGAATGATTTTTGCTGTAGAATTTATAATAACTTAGTGTCAGACCAAAATTTTTAATGACAAAAAAACGTTTAATGAAAATTTAACTATAATAAAATAAATATATTTTAATAAAATAATAATATAATATACTTGTAACCAATAGTAATAACAAGTTCTACCTCCTAATATTAATCATATCAAAATATCAAATTGTACAAGCAAAAGTTAATTATTGAAACATATTAGACACGTAGGTAACCATATTATATTATTCATGACTAATATCATAAGTAACTGCTTTATAATATTTTATTGTGCAATAATATATCTTTAAAAACTAAGCATAATTTATCTTTTACAGTTAACTCAAAAAAGCGAAATTTTCCATAATTTTAGTCATTTTTCAATTAAAATAAACACAAAAAAAAATGTATCGAGTAGCCGGTGAACCTAGTGGTAATTTTAAATGTAGTAATCTTTTCACTTAATTTATCTTAGACCGTCAATTGAAAAAGATTAGGCCATATTGTTCTACTTTGAAGGTAGTATTACAGTATTTTAATGACTTTTGATAATTTAATAATTACAATATTTTACAATAAACCATTTAATGAAATATAAATTTTATTTTATATTACTAATTTTGACTAATTTAAATCAACTATATATTTTGATATATTTAATAATTTGGGAGGGATTTGACTATAATAAAATTTATTTTAATAATATAATAATATTAAAACAAATGTAATTTGTTATTACTTATTACAAATAGTAATAACAATTACTACCTCCTAATTATAGTCATATCAAAACATCAAATTGTACAAGTAATAATTGGCACATAATAGGTATGTAGGCACCTATATTATATTATTCACGACTAATATCATACGTAAATATTTTATACAATTATGGTATGCAATTATATGTCTTTATCAATAAATCATAATTTATAATATTTAGTAAACAAAAAAAAGTGAAAATTTCCATAATTTTAGTAAGTTTCAAATTAAAATAAACACGAAGTAACTTTTTTTGATCCTGTATCACGTAGGCAGTGAACCTAGCGGTAATTTTAACTGCAGTATTGTTTTCACTTAATTTTCTTAGACCATCATGTAAAAGTGATTACGCCGTATTAATCTACCTTGAAGGTAGGATTACAGTATTTTAATGACTCTTGATGATTTTAAATGTACAAAATTTTATATTAAACCATTTAATAACATTTAATTTTATTATAAAATAACTGATTTTGTCTTATTAAAATCAACTTATGTTTAATAGGTAATTTACAAATTTGGCGATCTAAACCTCTAGCCAGAACATTTGGATAATCCGTCGACTACTACTATAACGTAACGGGTAGCAAAGGATACAATTATTTTGTCGACGTAGAATATCGTATAATTTGCGTATCTATTCGGATTAATTGCAAATATGCTGTTAAAATTTATCGTTTTGTATGTTATTTTTTATTCTCTTATGTCATTGTCGGTACACGGTGATGGTGACTTTGGTCCTGATTTTCCATTTCCTGACCCACCTGATAATCCACCTTTCACTTCTGACCCTGGCAATCCATCAATTCCTAATGTACCTGAAATTCCAGGTACTCCTGGTCACCGTCACCGTTATCCTGATAGTTCACCCCCAGACGATTGTGGTGGTTTCGGTTGTTGCCCCTCACCTTGTAGGAGAAATTTAACATGGGCCGAATATGATTGTAATAAAGGTTATCATATTTATGAACCCGAAATACCTAATTGTTATTGCTGTAACTGAAAATTTCATTTATTTGAGGCACAATTGCAAACTATTTCACAAATTCAATAAAAATGTGAAAAATCCAAAATGATCTTTCCATTATTTATTCGATTAATGAAGCACACTAACAAATTGAGGCACTGCTAACATTTAAATTAATTTACACCTTCTAACCACAAGAATATTGGGATGACATTATGTGCATATACCCTAATAATAATATATTATAATAAACTTGCTGTAATAATTATACATTAAATTTATTATTTTAGATTAAAAGACATTAAAAATCAATTTTTGTCAGTACAATATCTGTGTAATACATTTATCAAAAGTGATAAAATTAAATAGTTTTTAATTACAGTTTATTTGTTGTATTTATTTCATGAGACATAATCTACACATCTTATTACCTATGAAGTTCCTGCGGGACCGTAGTTATTGGTTTGTGATATTGAAAACCACACCTCCAATATTAAGACAAAACATTTACTTTCATTCCCTTTTTGTTAAATAAAATACGTTCTTTTTATTAAACGGTAATTCATTTAGAAATGTATATTTAAAGAACAAAATATGTTCCTTAACATAGTGTATTTCTTAAACAAATCTTTTTTATGAAAGCATAATTTTCGATTGAATACGACGTAGACTTGGATTGTTCGTCAGCGATGGTTTGTGAAATATATTTAATTATTTAAAAGAGTGGCTACACTTTTCCCTTCTATCCTAGGACGTCTTTTTTTTTTTTATTGTAAATCGGTTCAAAATATCCATAAACTAGAATTTTTAACAAAAAACATACGTTTGCCTTTTCTAGACCTGATAAAATTTTTAAATTGGTCGAACATTTGAGGTATTTCCAGACATTTTATTTTGTAAGTTTTATACCTTATCTTATTTGACAGCTACAATAATTGGGTATTCAATTGTAAGACTAAAAACATGCTTTAACATTCACAAAATGATTTATTAGAAGACGTTCATGTTTTTCGAAAATATTTTGCATATTATACGTACATATCATATATTTCCACTATTATTTTCGGCATGAGAATTAACATACAGACACTAAGTTAAGAACAGCGTTTATCTTTTACCACCTTCTTGAAATCGTCACTCTTATCCGTAAGATATGTCATTCAATATATTACTCCTAAACATAATAGTAAATGATACCTATTATTTTAATTGTGTACAAGGTTTTATAGTCTAATAAAATACAATTTAGGCATCTCTTCTGGTTTGTAAATGCATTATAAACAATAAATTATTCATAATTACACATACAATTGAGTCATTAACTATAATATTGATATTTGTTTTAATATCTAATTATTGTTAAATAATTTTGTCGTATCATCGAAAATACCTACATTTTATTATCAGTACATACATTTGTAATAAAATTAACAGTTGCTTACGGACGGACGGTCTAAGACTATTTTAAACATCTGCACATAAATCCCAAATCAGGAATTTTACGCTAGGTTAATATATTTATTAAAAATTTTTCAAATATGTCATTTTAAAATACATACTTACTTTTTAATTTAGTACATTTTAAAAACTAAATTTCTCTGATTCCTGATTACTTAATACTTTTCCTAATTTTTTTGTTCTATTTAAAATCAAGACCGTAATTATTTAACTTATTATAAAGTGACAGTTAATGGTAATGTTAAAGAACTTACTACGTTGTGTATCGTGTTTTCCATATTATTTTGAAAAAAGGCTTAGACAATGATTTTAAGGACCTTTATTTATGAACCAACAAGATTTAGATTTCATCCAAAATTATCAAAGAGATTTTTGAATTTAAATCATGTTATAAATTTCGGTGAAGTATACAGAAATATGACAGGATAATTATTATTTTTTATAAGTGTGTAACAAGCTGCACAAACAGATATTTATTATAAATCATAGAAATGTGTTTACAAAATTTTTATATTAAATTACTTTGCCAATTTTTTGTTTATTTTTTTTATTGATAATAAGGTACTAAATTACACAATATGACGTACGTGATATTTGAAATGAAAAAAAAAAATTGCAACATTTATATATTTTGTGCCTGTATGAACATAAATTAAAGTTTTATGGATGAGGGTAAATATTTATCCAAAGACTAAATAAAAATAAAAATTAACCTTTTACATATAAATTAGTACCCGGCATAAAATATAAAATATTAAAACATTAATTTCATTTGTGAATTTTGTATTAAATAATGGAACAGTTTTTTATCTTATCTAAACATTTTGTATTCTATACATTTTGTTGTTGATTTTGTTAGTGAAAAGTGTGAAAAAGTGTAAAATAATTTTAATAGCTTGCACGCAAAATTATTGCAATAAAGTAAGTTGATATGTATGTCAGGACATTGTTAACATGCACATAGTGTTTATATTAGCCATGCTCTTTAGCTAATGTGTTATATTTCATATTAAAACATGAAATATTAACATTCCTGGATAATAGTAACGGTAACTAAGAATGTTGAAAATATTAAAAGTTATTTATTAAATACAGTAGGAGTTTTTGTTAGCGTTCCGTATACCAAGGTAAGCGTTTAAATAATATAAATAGATATTCAATAATTTATCTGCAGTTCATATTTACCATTATGCAAACTTTAATGAAATAAAATACTGATTAACACTCATAATCCATGTCCATGTATGGCGTGTATCATGGTCTCACAACAGTAAATCACCAAACTGCCAGGTTATAATAACTAATCTTAACTTAGAATTCATCTATATTCATCAATATTAAACCTATAGCACCAGTCGAAAAAGTTTGGACAAATTTACTATAGGTTTTACGTACAAAATGATGAATTATATGACACACAAAATGAAGTATACGTTAGATTTGGTCGTGGTGGTAATCACTAAGTGAATACAGAAATTAAAACTAAATACAGACATTTGACTCAGTGATACATATTTTCTTAAAATTTTGCAGAGCTTGTCAAACAAAAATGTAATCTAAACGAAAAGACCTTGTAGTTAAACCGATTATTCATTCAGAAATTAAGTATCGTTATCAGGTATATCTCATCTGGGCCTTGTTTAAACAACAGAGGCATTGTGCACTACACATTTCTGGGCGTATATTATTTAAAAAAAAAAAATCGTTGAAAATTAAAAACAAATCACATTTTATTTATTTAACAGGTAGATCCTAAAAACAAATTTCTTGAATTATATAAAAATTATATCTACAAATCACCATTTTTTTTTCAATTTTATTTCTTTAAGCATTTTTATACTTCAAATTTTTTTTTTTGCAAATTCATGAAAAAAGTGTTGACAACGAATGGTAGAAGTAACGGTACAAAAATTAGTCATCATTCTTTTAGTTGAAAAAAAACTTTTCTACTTTTAGATTCCAAGCGTATCGAAGTAGCTAAAGGTATTACAATAGTGTTTATTTATTATTTTTTTCTTCTAGTCTGTGGACACTTTTCTTTGTATTAAACTCGTTCCGATTTGTTTGTGTGCCAATTTTTCTGTAAGCACAAAAGTACTTTTTAGATTATTAACGCCATATTTCATATAAAAGCACTTAAAAAAAAAAAATAAAAACTTACAATTTCTCTATTTTATTATTTTATAAAAACACGGACGACGTTCTCTACGAAAATATGTCGTCTATGTATTAATCGAAAAATCACAATATAACTTTTTTGAGGCCTTTTCTATTTAGTTTCAATTGGTATCAACACCAGATTTTTGAGTCACTTCTGAGCTTTTAAGGAAATTTACTTTAGGATAGAGTTTTTTAACGGAAAAAAAGCTTAAATCCGAAAAATAACAATATAGCCTTTTCGTGGCCTTTATGATTTACTTTCAAACGGTATCAACTTCACTCAGAAGAGTCATTCATCAAGCAAAGATATATCTGTTAGAAAAGATATACCATTTTATGACGAAATAAAATCACCCTGTGTATTATATGTACCTAACTTTTCACTTATAACGGAGGCCCCTCCTATATTTAGTACCACCTCTATTATTAAGATTAAGTACAAAATATAAGAGTTTCATTTAACTGTCTACAATTAAATTACTTTGCATTTGTTTGCAGCCACTGTTGTTGTAGGTGGAAAATTAGGAATGTAAAATTCAGACTGAAATATAATGTAAATCTGTAAGCATCGAAAACCATTGCTATCGAAAAAACGATTCTGAAAGAGGTTTACTGCAACTTCACTCAGAAGAGTCTTTCATCAAGCAATGATATATCTGTAAGAAAAGAAATACCATTTTTTGACGAAATGAAATCACCCTGTGTATTATATGTACCTAACTTTTCACTTATAACGGAGGCCCCTCCTATATTAAGTACCACCTCTATTATTAGGATTAAGTGCAAAATATAAGAATTTCATTTAACTGTCTTCAATTAAATTACTTTGTTTATGTGAAAATTTTCGTTTAAAAACATGAATTCTCAACATTTCTGGATAATAGTTACGCTAACCAGGAAAATTGGACAATGTTAATAGTTATTTTTTAAATAAAGTAGAAGTTTTTGTTAAAATTCTGTGTATTCCGGTATGCATTTAAATAATATTCTCCCTGTTTTTCCCATTCATTAGTGTGCATGCGTTAATCAAGGCCTGGTGACAACAAAATGTTTGTAGCTGACTTTTGATCTATTGAATTTATTAGTAGGGATTTGACTATAATAAAATATAATTTAATTATATAATAATATTATTAACAAAAGTATTTGTGTTACTTATTACCATTTGTAATAACAAGTACTAGCTCCTAATAATAGGACGGTATTACGGTTTTTGAATTTTTTAGCAGGGATTATGGGATTAGTCATACGAACAACTAATGACAAAGTAGAGATTATCTCATCGACATGCAATCGCAAGCTAATGGCAAATTTTGCTCTCTTATGTTTTATTCAGTCAATTTAACAAAATGTATTCAGTCGCGGGCATAAAAGTCAAAAAACGGCCAAAGAAGTGGTGACTAATATTTTGGATATATTTTGTATTTTTGGAGCACCGGTTATTTTACCAACCCACATTGGGTGTCAATACTACAGTACAAGTATTAACGATTTGAAAATTATGGAAAAGATGATGTTTGAAACCGTGAATATAAAAAAATAATAGAGATAACAATACTCAAGAGGTAAATGAATAATGTTGTTCGAAAGCAACACATTAAGCATCTGCAACTACTGTTTAGGTTTTGAAAAAAAGGTATTGTTGGAGCGAGTGAGCAAACTGTGTATGCTTTTACTGGGCGAATTCAGAGAATTGATTTAATTTCGATGCGAATGGTGTACTTAAGCGTTCCGTGGTCTCTCACACCGACGACTCCCACTTCTCCATGGTAGCTACGTGGGCGTGTCTATGTGAGCGACACCCGTAAAATATATTTTAAATTGATATGTGTGCTAGTAGGATGGTAACACTGTTTAAGAGATACTTGTGATAAACTCGTTTATTATACAAGCATTAAATATTCAATATATTACTTGGTAGTACATGTCAAAATAACATTTATAGAAACTGCAAATCTAATATCTGCCAATGTCGGTGAAGGATACAAAAAGTGTTCATGTAAAGAAAAATGTAATACCAATCGGTGTAAGTGTAAATCATCTAGCAATTTTTACAATTCGAAATGTCATGGAAGCATAACATATAATAATAAAGGATAGTAGTAAGGAAAGTAGTAGATAACTCGTTAAAAATATATTCATATTGTTTAATAATAATAATAATTATAATAATTTTTAATTTAATATAAATGTTGTATTATCCAATAATAAAATCCGCGTCGTTATTTTCTATAATATTGAGACGCGTCGCAGTCACAATCATCACAGCTTATATTTTATTTAAATCTTATAAACTAGAATGTTGTACAGTCATAATTTTTAAAATATCAACATTATTAATGATTATTAACACTTTTGTTTATTACTATGTTTGGAAGGAAAGTGTTATTTTCATAGGAACGTAATTTGGAATGCGTTATTTTTCAAATGTAAAAACGTGGAACGGGAAAGGATTTCTATTTATGAAAAACGTGAAAAAAAAAATTTCCGTTCTCAATAAGACGAAAAAAAACACGTTATTTTGGTGATAGTAACATCTAAAAATCATTTAGTGTTGATATCATTTCGTCAGTTACTAATGAATTACCACGATAGCACAACGGTTATTAATTTTTTTTTTTGTTTTCGAGCACTGGATATAACCATGAAATAAATTGATTTTAAATAAATTGTCGAATTTTTTTTCGAATAATTTGTTTTTATTTTCAATTTTTAGGATAGGAAATAATTTTATAATTGAATTTATTAGAATTTTAAATATTTATTTATTTAATTTTAATACCAAGCGGTTACTTATAACATAAATATTAATATAGATTAAAGTAGTATTTATAATATTTAACTACATAGTAATGATATCTAGTATTACAGTAGTTAAAATTGCCACTAGGTTCGCTGCCTACTCAATATAGGATCAGAAATTGTACTAATTGTACGGATATTAATAGAAAAATCACTAAAATTATGTAAATTTCTCTGTCTTCTTTTTTTACTGTTAAAATGCATAGTGGTAGTATTTATAATTACTTTAAGTAATAAGTGACAATTATACTATTTTAAAAAAAATTTAAAACGTTTTTCATTTTTTTTTTTTTTTGTTGTCTGACAATTGATTACTATAATTTCTACAGAAAAAACCATATTAGTATTTAAATAAAATTGTATAATATATTTCATGAGTCCATGTTCATGATCCTCACAGTCAACATTATACCTAATTTGTTAACCCTAGAAGTGGAGGATATCTATTCACACCGACAAAATACACTAATGAAACTTGTTTATAGCTTACAAACAGATAAATACAAATATTTTAAAAGATTATTAATGCTTAATATTTCTCAATAATGAATTATTTCCTAAATATAACTATCATAAATATCATTTGTGTAGGTTGTAATAAATAGAGTAATTTTTGAAGGTATTGGGTTTAAGTCTAATGTTGACCGTAGCGATCATGATAAAGAACTAATGAAATACATTATACAATTTTCTGAAAATACTAGAATGATTTTTAGTGTAAAAAATATAATAACCAAGTATCAGACCAAAAATCTTTAGTAAAAATGAAACCGTTTATAATAAAATAAATATGTTTTAATAATATAACAATATAATAAACTAATTAGCAATAGTAATTACGAGTACTACCTCCTAATATTAATCTTATCAAAATATAAAATTGTAAAAGTAATAGTTAAGTACTGGAACATACTAATTAGGTAGGCAGGCATATTATAATAATCATGACTATTATAATAAGTAACTACTTTATACTATTATATTATGTAATTATATTTCTTTATGAAAAGCATAATTTATCTTTTATAGTAAAAAAAACGGGAAAATTTCCATAATTTTAGTAATTTTCGAATTAAAATACACACGAAAAAAATAATTTCTGGCCCTGTATCGAGTAAGCGGTGAACCTAGCAGTAATTTTAACTGCAGTATTGTTTTCACTTAATTTATTTTAGACCGTCACGAAAAATAATTACGCCCTATTAATCTACCTGAAAGGTAGGATTACAGTATTTTAATGACTCTTGATGATTTCATAAGTACAAAATTTTATATTTAACCATTAAATGACATTAAATTTTATTATAAAATAACTGATTTTGTCTAATTAAAATCAACTTCAGTTGAATAGGTAATTTACAAATTTGGCGATTTAAACCTCTAGCAAGAACATTTGGATGATCAGTCGACTACTACTATAACGTAACGGGTAGCAATTATTACTGTCAACTGGAATCATACCTATATACTAAATATAAATTGTTAAGACCGTAACGTTTAACCGAATTATATTAAAATCAAAAATTTTGTGTCTCCTAAGAATATCCTATTATCCGCGAATCTATTTCGGATTTATTGCAAATATGCTGTTAAAATTTATCGTATCGTATGTTATTATTTATTCTTTTATGCCAGTGTCAGTACACGGTATAGGTGAGTATGCTCCTGATCTGCCGCCTTTTCTCCCTGAAGATCCGTATTTCGAGGACC
>CABPRJ010002474.1:0-19111 GCA_902439185.1 Cinara cedri | reverse complement strand
AATGTTAGAAATTTATTTTTATAAGAAATGATAACAACGAGATAGCAGTCAATCAATTAAAAAACACTGTGGTTACTTGAACAGAACCATATATTTGAACTTTTAGGGCTGGAGGGTACGGGTTAAACTTAATCTATCGATATGAAATTTTGTTTACTTCATTTATATACATATTTGAACCAATTTAGGGGGTGAGACTGAAAAAAATCCAATATCAAAAAATAAGGGCCACCCTATTATACTCATTTAATCGTATTTATAAAGACTATTTGTCGTTTAAATAAAGATGCTGAAAGGCAGTTAAAAAAAAAAAAAAAAAAAAAAAAAAATTATAATTCCTTTAAAGCTCAAAAGTGGCTCAACAAGTTTGGCTATATCATGATCTTACAGTTACCATAATAAACAATATATTTGATTTTGTTATTTCCAGGAAATCTACACAAACTGTTTTTATAATACCACACGAATCTAATTTCCCGTATTCTCAAAGAAATATAATATTTTAACTCAATATTCTATAGTCATGAACGTAATCCATTAAATAAAGAGGTAGAAAAAAGTATTTGCAATTACTGTACAGATATGGAAAAAAAGATATGGTTGGAGTGAGTGAGCAAAAAATGTTTGCTTTTGCTGGGTGAACCCAGAGTAGTGACAACTGACTCGGACAGTCAGACTGTCAGACAGCTGTTGGAATGACCTATCCTATTGAATGACGTGTATGGCGTATTTCCGCCCTCCGTGGTCTCCGACACAAACGATTCCCACTTCACCGCGGTAGCTACGTGGAAGCCTTTATGTGAGCGACACGCGTAATTAATATTTTGAATTAATATGTGCCGCATTAAGTTGGCAACACTGTTTAAGAGATGTTTGTGAAGGAACTGGTTTATTGTGCTATGTAACCTTGATCGATTATTTTACAAGTATTAAATATTCAATATATGACAATATAAAAAAAAAAATGTGGTTAGAATAATAATAAGTAATGTTAAGAATAATCATTAGAATCGATTGTTACAATTTGATTAACTAAAAAAAAAATTAATAAAATCTATTTAACTATTACAAGATATACAAGTTAAGTACTATATATATCAAAACTAAAGTTTAGAAGATGGTATTTTTTCACCGTCTGTCGGATTTTTCAAATATTTTAGTCCACCAGTTATAACAATTTCCAGTACTTCTTCCAAGTGATTTACAGGAACGATATTTAAATCATCCTAAATCAAAAAACACAAAAGTTATAGAAATATCTCAATAATTGTAAATTATATAATATTTTAGTACATCTAATTTATTTTAATAAAATAATTTGGTATTCATTTTCCAGACAGAAAAAAAAAAAGTTAGGATACATACAGTAATTTCATTCATCTGTAATCAACGATAACTTATTGTCAACAAAACATGATAATATACCATAATATTTATAATTATTATCTTCAACATTTGATCCTAAAACGCTAACAAATAAAGACTATAGTTAAACGTCTATTAATGGACACCTCTCAATAGTGGACCCTTCCCAATAGTGGCTATTATTAAATTCCCCGGAAAAAATATAAGTACATAATAGGAGTTATAATCTCTTAACAGTGGACACTTCTAACAGTGGACGTGGACACTAAAAACTGAAATGGCAAAAAAAAAGGTACTTCAAATTATGTATTATTTAACTGCGCTCGGAATCGTCTTTCGTCAAGCAATGGTTTATCGTTTCTCACAGATATAAATAAAATAATCTTATGTATCATACTTTCCCAACTTCTCACCTACAACAGAGGGGCCGCTCCCATCTCCAGTATCAACTATTTTTTTTTTAATATTTCTTTGGATATAGGGGTATGGCATAAATCTGCCGATATACAATGAGCTTGTGAATATATTTTTTGTGCGTCTAATATATTAATAATTTTCTCGGAAATATTTCTAAGTGGTTTTGTTGTGTCTAACTTATTTTCGGAATTTTATATATGGTAGCTCACCGTTCATAATTTCAGTTTTTGTATTTTTTTTAAGTTTATGTGTTATTACACATGATATTAGACTTGTTATTGATTATTTTTGTTGAACGCGAACGTTTCAGAAATGTTGTTACACGTAAAAATCGGAGCAAGTTTACTAGGAAAAAACATGTCCACAGACTAGAACAACGAAAGAAAAAAAGATAAAGAAATATACAGCATTGTAAAACCAATAGTTCCCTCGCTACTTTTGGAATCTAAAATGTTAACAAATTATAAATAAATAATATTCTAGTGAAATTTTATCTTATATGTGGTATTAATTTTTTTACATATTTTAAAAATTACAAATTTTAGTAATCATTATATTTTTTAATTTAAAATATGTATACCCACACTAAGGATTTTGACAAAAACTTTGGTTTTGGATAGTAGTCTGTTTTAATAATTTTATATTTGGAAATATATTTAGTTATAGAATTTCAAAGTTTTTATAATCTCTAAAGTATTATATGAAATTCAATTTTCTATGTATAATACTCAAAGGAATATATAATGGTTGGTTATTCTTTGAAATTATCTAACATTATTTATACTTTTGAACAATCATTAAAATCAGATATTTATTAATTATTTTAATATTACTTATAATCAGTTTTATAGCATAATAATGGAATAAATGGACAGTTATATTGTATCCTAGAAAGTACCTTGTTAAAATTTACAAAAAACTTACATTCATTTTTTTAGGTAAACCAACTGTATCGTTCATATTAAGTGCAGGAATGATGATGGTTTTAATACCCGAATCGTATGCTGCTAAAACTTTTTCTTTTATGCCGCCCACCTAAGTAAAACAAAATCTAATTAAGTAAAGCAACAATTCAATAAAAAAAATTAAATACATGACATACGGGTAATACAAATCCTTGTAAAGATATTTCTCCTGTCATGGCAATCAATGGTCTCAAAGGTGTATTCCATATAAGCGAAATTATTGCACATACAATACTCATCCCAGCTGATGGCCCATCCTTTTTAATACTTCCTTCAGGAAGATGAACGTGAACACAAATGTTGTCTATGTTGAATTTATTCTATTTGATGAATTTTATTTTAATTTTCACTATTATTAAACGAAAACAATAAAATGTCAAGATAGATTTACTTTTTTGGCAAATGACTGTATCCAACTAACTGCTATCTTAATTGACTCTTTTAAAGTTCGGCCAGCCTGACCGGTTATGATCAAGAGATCATTAATCGATTTTGAATACGTTTTAGATGTTTCAATCACTTGGATTTGACCACCTACCGGAGTCCATGCTAAACCAATAGCAACACCAATTTTATTAATGCTCTTTTCCACCAGATAACTTTTTGTATCATATATATTTTCATCCTAAAAATTACAATCAATAAGTTTAAACAAAACTAATTTGCATGCAGTATTTACATTAAATATTGTCAATAATGACTTTGGTGTGATCACATAATTTGTCGGTTCTTCTGCTGTGTTTTCAACTATTTTTACAGCAATGTAATGACAGATTATTCCTAGTTTACGTTGCAAGTCACGTACACCAGCTTCGGAAGTATATTTTTGTACTGATAACATATACATAGACAAATTATTATAATTGTTATTATTTTTATGCAATATTTTAAATTACAAAAAGAGCATAAGTACTTATATCTTTTACAGCATTTGTTGTAATAGATATTTGTTTATCATTCATTCTATGATCTTTAAATATCTTGGGAATTAAATAATTTTCTGCAATTTGCATTTTTGCGTCCTATATTAAAATTAAATTGACTTTATTTCAACAAAAAATAATTTGTATTAATCGTCATACTGATGTGTATCCTTCCAAATAAACCAACTCCATTCTATCGCGCAATGTTTGTGGTATACCAGCTGCATTATTGGCGGTTGAAATAAAAATAACTTGACTGAGATCAAATGGCACATTGATGTATGAATCAATGAATGAGTCATTCTGTTCAATATCCAAAACTTCTAACAATGCAGCAGCTGGATCACCGCCAGAACCGTTATACTAAATATAAAAATAATATTATTATTATTATTTCAACACAACATAATAATTATAATTGTTTTGTTTAAATAATTAAATATTTATGTAAAACATAACTATATCAATCATCAGTTATAATATTTAGGTAGGTACTTAGTGGTCGTGACCCTGAGGTTGCGCACTACTGGCTTAACAGTTAGGTTAAGACAGGTATACAGTAGCTGATACTGTTTATAATAACACCGGTTGTACATATAGAGTGTAATAATAATTTTAGATTAAAGGTCCCGGAAAAACTCCTATATGGTATGTACAGTGTATCTACACATTTGTATCGATTATTATGACGTCTGTATAATGACTATACGGAACGGATGTTATGACGATTATTTTTGGTTATATTTGAAAAATCTGTAATCTATAATGATTATGTTAATTTTTTTTTATCGCAGGAAATATAACAATCGGTAATACTAAATATATTGTTGTTTCGTAATTTTATCGTCAGTGTACTGACGTTAGTGTAGATACTCAATCGTAATCAATGTGCAATCAACTGTGTTTTGTGTATAAATCGGTGTGTTGAATTGTAGTAAAATGAGCGAACGAAAACGATTTACAATTATTGAAGAAAAAGCAAATGTCATTTTTCGTTTAAATAAATTTGTTGTGTTTGTTTTGAAATCACGATTTAGTCATAAAAATATCGCTGTAATTAATTGTAATACAATATTACGTTCGGATAAATACATAATCAAGGTTTTTTTAATTTTATCTTATCGTTTTGATTATAGGTAATGGCAATCGGCTATTATGACCAATTTTAAATAGTACTTCAAATGTCACTATAAGCGGTTTATATTTTATTATAATATTATAATCCTATAAAACATTAAAGAATAAATACAAAAGTGTATGTTATACACAAATTTTGAGTTTAGAAATGTACAATTTACTAACTAGTCTTAACTTTTTTTTTTGTTAAATGTCTAATAAATTTTAAATTTATATGTACCCCTAATATAGTGGTCCTTATTTTATAGATGAAGAAAAAATTTTTAAATGCTGATCAAACACACTCTCCCCCATTTCGTTTATTGATATAGGAGAGCAATTTTGTTGTTCATAGCTAAACCCTTTCATGTGTGACAAAAGGGGTTAAAAAATGGAGTTTGGCTACTTTTCAAATAAAATTACAATTCTATATCATCTACATACAAATATAAGAGTCCTTAAAATATAGAAACATGTATTCACAAAGTTTCTCATGAATTAAAAATTTTCTGAAGATTGATAAAATACTAAATTATGTATTTATTTGGCAAAGTTAAATTGTTATGGTAATTTGATAAGTGTTGGTAAGTGAAAATTTGATTCAATTGACCATTTAATTCCTATAATCCGGTTTATGAATTTATTGGTTAAACAAATCCACAAAAAAGTTTAACATAGTCTAACACTGAGTAAATATTCTAATAGTATTCTAGTAAATTTCTATTAAATGCAATTTTAAATTTATTTATAAATAGTCTGATAACTTACTTAATAAAGTAACTACTAAGTAAATACCGCTGCTCACTGTTTCCTAAATTGTTTTATTAAAACATATATGCACATACGTATATCTATGTATGCGATATTAATTCCTATATTCTCGTAGGGAGGTTTATTCAGAGTATGATCCCTAACAACATCACTAGTCACAATTATATTTCTGAAACGAAATGTAATAGAACAATGCTTAAAATTCGTTTCTAAAAATGTTTAATATTCCCGAAACATTTCATATACAATACATTACATATACCCTTGTGGGTAATTCGGCATACCAAGAACGACTTGTTCTTGGCATGCCGAGTTTTCGCCGACGTAAACTTCGTCCTTTCCGCGTTCATTGACGACGCCGTGAGAATGGCCACCGGGCTCCTAGGCCTGTCTCTGTCATACGACACCATTCGAAAGCATCTCACCGAGGCGCTCGTCGAGTCGAGCTCTTCGTACGCACACATGCATGTGCGCCCGGCGGCCTGCTTCCATTTCGGCTCCACGCCAAGTGTAGTCCTCCCCAAGGGCACCACTGAAGACGCCATCATGGAGTTCTGGCTGCTGAAACTCCCAATAAACGTTTCTGCGGTGATCTTTGTTACTAGCCCAGTTGACGAGTTCGGCCGACGCGTGAACGTGATTTTCGAGGCCTGCTTTCCGTCCGGTTGCGAGTGAGACGCCGACCTCTGTTCTTTGATGCTAGATATATTCTTGTCTATCTCGATGGTTATCAATTATTATTATAATTGTCAAACACATGATAATTTAATGCATATACGCGATGAATAAATGCGTGACTAAATGATAAGTAAGTTATAAATATAATAAAGTTAGGTAAGTTTGGTTAGGTTGTCCAATAACATGTAAACAACGGTTTTATTTTAGTTTTTGTTCGCTAATTCAAGTAACGTTCTAAATTTAAGTTCGGTAAGGTAAAAGTTAGGATCTTAAGTTAAAATCTTGGTTGCCAGATGTGAGGATTTTTCTTTTTTCCGGGAATTTATTGAAATTTTGAAGAATAGTTAAAGGATAAAACAAATTGCAAAGAATTTCAAAAAATTAAATAATAACAATTATTTTAAATATATTTCACTAAAATATCTATTTGGAAATCTTTATATTATTAGATTTAAATTATATATGTAAAAAAAAAAAAAAAAAATCGGTATATCCTAATAATATTTTAACCACGGTTATCGACTAATGGATTTACCAATTAACTTTTATCATGATAACCCAACCGTGGTTATCTTTATTTCGTTAAAATGTCTTTAAGTGAAGAAGAAAATAGTAAGTCTTCAAAAGGATGACCTACTGAAGAACCATACACTCTTAGGTACCGCCATGGATGGAAAAATGAAGCTGATTATTCTACATGGTTGAATAGCATTAAGGAAGGAAGTATACATTTCCATTGCAAGGTATACAACACCAATAATTTGGGATGTATATCAGCTGTGCGCAAACACTCAATGTCTGAATAGTATCAAAAATGTATTAAAGCAGTTTAGTCAACAACGCCAATTAACCGTATGAAAAGTATTAAGACTCACAATGATATTGAAAGTAGACAAAAGATTGCTGTAATACGATTGTCAATGTTTATAATCGAACATAATATTTCCATCAGATCAAGGGCCGATTTGGTCAAATTGTTTAACAATATTTTTCCGGAATGTGATGTGCAAAAAATGTCATTTAATTGTAATTAAGCTACAGCCTACAACTATTGTGAATTATACAATTGGAAGTTAATGTTTAGAAAACTTAGTTGCTAAATTGAAGAAAATATATTTTTCTATAATTGTGAATAAATCGACTAATGTAAAATCAACTAAGCATTTGGAAATTCTAGTAAGGGTTTTTAACCAAAACACATTCCAAGTACCTACACGACGAATTTGCAATATTAGAAGAAATAGCTAATGCTACAGCGTAAAGTATTTATGAGGCTATTACGAATTTCTTCAATAACAATGAAATTTTATACAAAACCAACTTAGTAACTATGCTGCTGATGGTACAAATGCTATGCCGTAATATTTACGATTTTCGTCAACAATTTGATATTAAAGTTCTTATTAAAAAAAAAAACCAAATTAAACTCCATTTTTTATTGTTGACTATTAAGTATAACTAATAACGAACCGCATGTTAAATGTTCAAGCATTTGTATTTGGTCGAATAATTGTATCCACAGAGTGAGTACCTACCGAATAAATATTACATGAAAACACTTTCAAAATTAGAACGTCTATAAAAACTCAAATTTTTTGAAAATTTAACCACGTATATAAAAGATACATATAAGGTAGCTGTATACTTTTTAAGACTCTACGAACATTTAAACTGAACCACAACAATACAAAAAGCAAAATTTAAAATTATAAAAACATTATTTTTTTTAAATTTTCCCATTTTCCCTACTTTTTTTTCCCTATTTATTAAGAAAACTCTTTGGAAATTAAAAAAAAAAATGACTTCCTCAAAGTACCGCCTTAGAAATATTCCCTTTGAGAAAAAGTATTAGACTTGAAAATCGGAGCGAAATTTCTGGTAAAAAAGTTGTTCACAGGAATAAAATGGTTGTAATATTTACAATTTTCAAATAATACTTTCCGTATATTTTATTACCCACTTATTGGAAAATCTCACGAAAAAAAAACATCATTGTAAAACCAATACATTCCTCGTCCGCTCAGAATCTAAAATCAGTTAGATCTTCTTCTAGTAGACCTTTATGTCGAATTGCTGCTAGTGATAATGTGTTACACATCTTAAATATTATAAATGGCTCAGATTTGGATTCATAAAATAGTATTTATAATTCAGATAAATCAAAATAAAATGATAATTTAACACCATGTGATGAAGAGTTTTTATATTTCGTAACTTATGAACACTATAATTCTTTAAATGTTTCTGTTTCTAGTGATGTAAATTTTGATTGTGATACCAGTTCAACCCACTGTTTGATGACAACCTAACTTACAACTTTTAAACTAGACAAAAATGTTTCCAAACATGGTCAATTAATAATAATATGGCAGACTGCACTTTCCAAATTATTGCTCATTTAAAAAAAAAAAAAAAAAACATTAATTTCAATTTTCTCATTGATCCTCAAACTATAATAAAAACTAGTAAAAGTAGTTTTAGTAATATTTTATTTAATGTTTGAAATGGATTTTATTGGTGTAATAGGGTTGAAAAATATTTACAAATGATTGCTTCTGGACAACTTAATTATGTAAATGAAATTTAATTTTTAATCACTCTGGATGGATTACCTATTACAAAACCATCAAATAGTTATTTATTGCCTATTTTATGTTCAAGTACTAAATAGAAAAAAGTGTTTATTATATAGGTTTTGAAACACAATTTAATTGAAATGAGTTTTTAAAACAATTTTTTGATGAAATTATTTTAATAATAAAAAAATGTATTTAATTTTAATGGTAATCTATTACATATGTGACATAATATATGTCCTTATGGTATATATGATGTACCATCAAAATTGTATGTTTTATCTACTAACAGTCACTTTGGTTATCATAGTTGTTTCAAGTGTGTAATTAAAGGTTCTTATATTTATAAACGGAAGAGTTTGTTTTTCAATAGTGAAAGATACTGATGATTTTTTTACGAGCAGGCCTAGATTATTATAATTATGTGTACAATAATAGCTATCACAATAATGTGAACTACAGAACTAAAAACTTTTTTATTATATATTGAATCAGTAGTTTTTTTAAAAAAAAATGTACGTCATGATGTACAAGACGACTCACTAAACGATGTCAAATTTATTTAAAGTAATACTCCGTCTATTTATGGAATTTCTAATATAGGTTCTCATAATTGGAAAAACCAAAGTTGGCCCCGCCTCAGGATACTACTTAAATGTTTTGAAAAATCTAAGCATTGACTTTAACTACACTTAAAAATTTCAAAAATCAGAATTTGAATATAAGCAATATTTAACCAAAATAATGGGGTGAGCACGCTTAGTGAATCACCCTGTGTGTGATAATTGTAATTCTTTACATTTTATTATATATGTAAAATTATTACTTATTCAATTCATATTACAGTTTTAAGAAATGTATAGTATTGATAATGTTTTACATAATTAATTCAAGATCAAATCGGTTGATGGTTGGTTCAAGCAGAGATAGTATATTAAATACATAGTTACTTAACTGACTGAATCAATAAATACATATGATCAACATAATATTAATTTTTCTATACTTAATTTAGATATTATTATTAATTTGCATACATATATTTTTATTTATTGTGCCTGACAAATATATTTATTACATTTTTTTTTTTTTTTTGTATTCAAGTGTTGGGTTGGATAATATATAAAAAATTTTAATTTTTATCTTTACATCTAACAATTTATTATTAATTAATATTTTAATATATTTGTTGATAATGATGAAAGTTAGAATATTTGTATTTTGTTTCAATTGGTTTATTTATTTGTTAGAAGTTATAATCAATTAATTGTATTGCATTTTCTTCTCATTATATTTATTATATATAGGTATATATAATATATTTATTTATACAGGCCCAATAAAGTATTACTGGAATCAATTAAACAAATTTGATTATTGATTTACTCATATACATATGAATACCTATATAGCTAAATTATTGGTTCTGTAATTCATTCCAGTTTCATGAATGAAACATAACTGCAATAAATATTAATAACAGTTATATTCAATACAAATATTTCAGAAACATTGAATTGTTTTAAAAATGTCTGTTATCAACAAGCGAACATAGAAATGCTATGTTTCAGATACGTAATTGTTATTAAATGCTATGTATTGCAATGCTACATTTCTTTCATTGTTACATTTCAGAATTATAAATGTTACATATTATGATGTTGTCAGACGAATATTAAAAAAAATTAATGACTGGGTTCGAAAATAATCAAAAATATATATTATATTTCCATTACTATCAGTTAAATATGATAGAAAAATTCATTAGTATCTCGTAAATACTTTTGTGCAATGGCATTCATAAAACGTACTTACATATTTCTCCCCAACTCGATAATGCATACCAAAACCCTGAAATAAAAAAATTTAGCTCTAAGGCAGTTCTAGTTGAGAAAAACTTGGACAATGAACAATGATATTAGAAATATTTAAATTTTGAATAGAGCAAGGAAAGTATTAGTTTTTACTGTAATATTTATTTTTATTTTGTCTGCAATGCACGATATAACATGATCCATTCATCAACTAAACCTAATCTAAACACCGCCCCCCCCCCACCCGTACATAATATTTTCTTTTGTGAGTGTTTGAATTTAAAACTTAATAATATTTGGATTATAAGTTACAAATAAATAATAAATTATCTTTCCGATTTAAATTTACGCATATGTGTTTAACTTAGCTTATTTCAGAATCCGGTTTTGATACATCTTTGTACCCAGTATTTAAATTATTTTACCATTTTTCCTTTCTAGCCACCTTTTTACCAACAACAGTGACCCTTCTGTTTACTCTTTTTAATTATTAACATTATAAACTTCTCATCAAGTAAATTTATATTTTAATTATTTAACTCTATTACCATCTTATCGATTTCGTCCAACAAAATGACAGGATTTTTTGTTTGTGCTTGATTAATAGCTTGAATAATACAACCAGGCATTGATCCGACATATGTTTTTCGGTGTCCTTTAATATCTGAGTAATGATTTATACCACCCAATGATATTCTAAAATAAAAATGTACCATTATTTATTAATTTATTGAATAATTCAAATAATGGTATGTTTAATATTTGTAAACCTTTTAAAAGTTCGATTTAACGAATTTGCAATGGTTTTAGCTATTGTTGTTTTTCCAACACCGGGTGGTCCGATTAAACAAAGTATAGGCGAGCGTATTTCTGGATTCAATATTCTTACAGCAATAAATTGTATTATTCTCTTTTTTACCTTATCCATACCATAATGGTTTAATTCCAATACCTGTATAGTGAATAAACAATACAATAATGAAACAACTTTAAACTTATTAAACTTATAAAATATCTGTACATTTTTGGTTTTTTCCAAATCTAATGTTTCCTTTGTACTTTTGTTCCATGGCAAATTAACAACATAACTAACATAATTTAATATGATAGTATACTCAGGACTGATAGTATTAATTAATTTAAGCCTGTTAAATTCGTTCAATATTAAGTCATACACAGATTTTGGCATATCTTCTTCTCTAAATAAAATATATGCTAATGAAATACACTTAATTCATAATATACTATCTAGATTGTATTTACTTAAGCTTGGTTTCGATTTCTTGTAGTTCACATGATAAAGGTTTCTTCGCATTGGATTTATTAAGTTCGAAAGAACTGATCAATGTATTAAATAATGTAGGAGGAAATGGAAGAAGACCAGATTTTCCAAATTTAGAACCTCTGTGTGCCATATCTATAACACAAACAATATAATTTTAAATTTATATTTTACATATCAATTTGTCTCTATGAAAACTAAAACAATTTATATTTTTAACATGTCAAACTATTTACTTTCAAGTTTTAACACTTCAATAATAATTATTAATATTTGATTTAAATCTGTAGCTCTAAGGATTTGATAGGTAACTTTTTGATTTAAAGGTACAATATTTCTTAAACAAATATCCACAATATCGCACAACGAAAATTCCTTTAAAATACTCTGAAAAATAATGAAAATATGTGAAAATATTTATACAAAAAAAAAATTTACAATTATCTTGCTTAAACCTTTGGGTTTGCCATTATAAATGGATCTAATACGCTTGCTTCGTAATATGCCATCCAATCAACAAATACTTTTTCAAATACAGTTATGAGTTCTGCTTTTTTATCTTCTTCGCCTAAATTATAATATTATGTTTAATAATTTACAATTCAGTACAGAATAATATATTTAAATTAATAGTTATGAAAAACTTACCAATGAGCTTTTTGAAATTAGCAATAGCTTCAATTTTATGAATTTTAAAAGGTTCTTCAGTAATAGCTTCTTTCAATTTGAATCGACATATTCCTCGCACAACTATATAAAATTCTTCAGGTACTAAACCAGTTTTAATCACCTTTTGAACCAGACCAATTGTTCCAATAACATCATCAATTATACATCCTACCTATTATGTATTAAGTTTGTAAATTTTAAGTAATGTTTTTGGTATTTTAATAAACTTCAATTAATTAATATTCTCTACCTTTTCAAAATCTAATGATGGTATTATTCCGACCATATGTTTTGGTATAGAGTTTACTCCATAATCTTTTAATAGATACTCCAATAGATTGAAACTGAAATATAACATTTGATAGACATAAATAAACAATTAAATATATAAATACAGAGTTGTTTCATATTTCAAATTTGATCAAAACACTTAATACTTAAATTTAATTATAAACATAAAAATATAACTCTATGTCTATGTTAATGGTCTTATATTCAAGCTGGGAGGTACGGTGAGGAAGAAACATATTTTACTTATAATAATTAGGTGATCAAATTTTGTAATAATTTTTTTTTCTTATTTTTTTTTAAGATAAAAATAATGCGTATATAGAATTTATAATTTACTACCACTTTGATAAAATACTATTTAATGTTTATTAAGTTATAGGGTTGTGATAAACTGACAAATCCAGTTATCCTCCTCCCTTTCATTAAAAAAAATTTACAAAATATTGATAAATTCTACTACTTAATAATAAAGTCATTATTTGGTAATGAACCAAATGTTTTGGAAATTTAATTTGTTTCAATTGACCCAAGCTTACTGAATATGTTGGATTATCAATACTGTACCTAGTGAAGATTAATAAGTATGTTACCTACATGATTTTACTTAATTGGTACCTTTCTTAGATGTAACTGATATTTCAGTTAATTAATATAACTATTAATTATTATAATAATTTTTCTGATGAAAAATGCACCTAAAATAAAGGACAAGCTTGTAATTTACAAAAATAAATTTTACAAAATTCATTATGTACTAACCGTTTATTTTTAATAATTTCAAATGAGCGAAAACCTATATATATACATGACTCTTTTCTAAAAGTATCTACTTTTAAAATTAAATAATAAAATGGTTGAATTATTCATTGATATCAATAAAATTTAAAAGAGAACTGCTGAATAAATCCATGGTAACAATAAAATTGTGCCAAATAAAACCATAGGCAAATGTTTTTATTACCTTCCTTTTTTTCACAGCAGTTTTTATTATTAATAATTATTATAACTTTCATTATACTATTATTTATGACAGCAGATTTTATTGTTATTAATTTGAATAACTTTCATTAAATAATACCAAGAAGTACCAATATTATTAATGTACTTATTGAAAATAGATTTAGAACAATTTGGTCTTCGTGTAAAAAACTCTGATAATACTGAAAATTATTTGTCCCCTGTGATAACTCCATATACACAGCCAATACCTTATTGGTCTCCGATATATTAGTTTTTTATAAAATATATTACGTATAATTGCACAAAACTATAAAAGTAATTGAAATTAAATTTTTTTTTTTTTTATATATAATGTTTGTTTACGCCACTACATTATAAGTGTTAAAAATGTAAATATTATGAGAATTAGTAATTTTTCGATAATATTTTTAATAGTAATAAGAATCGTAACAATTTACATAAAAAAAAAAAAAAACAAACACAATTAAAAAAATTTCAAAAATATGATAAGAATATTATTAAATGAATTATTATTAACTTTATTAGTACTTTATTTATTAAGTACGTATATTAATATGTCTATTATATCCTTACTTTTCTTTAACTTGTAGTCGAATTTTCAATATAAACCCAGGAATCAAAATTGGTGTTGTGAAAACAATAGGTATTTCACTGGGAACATTCATAGTGGCTGATTGATTTTTGAAACACAACAAATAGTACAACAATCGTATAGAATATAGACTAACGTTATAATAACCAGAAAATATTGGGTAGAAATTAACAATTACACATGCGCCGATTAAAATATTAATTTGAACGATTAAAACATAATGGAATAATGGAACGAAATGAGGTCATACGCACACGAATACACTACTACACAATACCTAATAATGATACCAAAATTTGGCAACATAACCTCAAAAAAAGGTACCAACTGTTTAAAAACAATATTTTCAAGGAAGGAAATAATTGTATAGGTTACATTATAAATACAGTACATTATTAATACAATAGATTTTATTATGAAACATATGTTAAATGCATAGTAAATAGTAAGTACCTACCCATTTTATGTGTTTATCATAGGCGCAATTAAGATAAAATTTCTGGAAGGGCTATAGCCCCAAACAAATTTATTTGTTTAAATTTGAAATCTAATATTATATTATAATTTTATAATCAAAAAATAAATACAAATAATTGTTATAAAATATTCTATTTATTCTATATCCGTCGGCTTTTTAATTTATTATATTTTTCCAATATGTCATAATTATTTATATTATTGGACATATCCCTCTTAATATTTTTAATGGCCAAGTTTGAAAACCGATCTTGCACCATTGATGTTTTTAACAAATTTTAAATGCGTCTCACACAAGAGAAGAATCGCTCGAATGTTGAATGTCGAATTTATCAGTATGGTTGGAACTATGGTGTTTATGCTCGTCAAATATTGTCGGGTAGGATACAGGAGTTAAGTAAGATACAGGAGAAGGGCAAATACATGTAGGATGCTGGAGGAATAAGGATACGGGAGAAGTTGGTTGAGATACGGGAACAGGTAGAAACGTTTAGACATTAGTTTTTTTACAGGGTTCCACGGCTCCACTTCTAGGCTCCAGGTACTCTTGTGATACAGGATACAGTCGGCGGATTGGATGAATTATAACGTGTATGATACATAATGATGCTGAATACAAGGGAAATTAAAATATAGGAGAAGTAATACAGAAGAGTTCGGGGAATGTCTAGACGCCAGTATTTTCGGACATGAAGATATGAAGGGATTCGAGCAATGTCTAAATGTCAGTGTTCTGTGTTTATATACAATAAAAAATGGGGCGAATAGAAAACAAATCGGAAAAGTTATTAAATCGATGTCCCCGCAATCGAGTTTTCATGATATCAATACTATACCTTCACTAAACCGAATACACATTAGTACGAAATTCGATAAGTTCAAAACGTTCCGTTTATTTCTACCGCCATGCACTTAGTATTAATATATTCTAATTTAAAAATATTTTTGTATTAGCCAAAATAATGGAAAATGTTTTAAAAATATCAAAATGTGTTTCTAATTAAAATAGAAAAATCATAAATATTTCTATTGAAATTATCCTTTGAGGGGGAGGGGGGGCTAGAAACAGAGCACTTAAAATAGTATTTACATTAATCTGTTTAAAATACAGGGAAAATCAAGATATGAAGAGATTCGGGCAATGTCTAAATGTCAGTATTTTGTATTAAATACATAATAGCCGTAGGCAGAGAAAATTGTATTTAAGAAGACAACTTATAACTACACATTTTCATATTATATTATTATACTATATAGATGCCTGCTATTGTGTATTAATTAATAACTTAATAGAAATCACACTACAGTAGGTATACAGTTGTTAAACTCCCAAATTTTTATATTAAATATTATATGTAGATACCTGTTAGTTTGTTTTAAATTTAATATATACTTAACTAATAGTATAAAGGGCAGATTGTATGGGAAATCAAGATATGATAGGATTATGTGAATATCTAGTTATCAGTATTTATTATTGTACTATTGTTTGAAAAATTGGAAAAAAAATAATACATACAATAAACCTTATTGATAATATACCTAATTCTGGCAGAAGAATTCTATTTAAACAAATTTTAACAATATTATTTCAATATTATTACAATATTAAAAAAATTAATAAAATCTATTTAACTATTACAAGATATACAAGTTAAGTACTATATACAGTTGTGAAACTTTAAATTTTTATATTATTGTATCATACGTTGTTACCTGTTATATTAATTAGTATTTATTATTAATTTTAGTAAGTAATAAAAGAAACAATATTTTATTATTTTATACAGACTCTGTAAATAAACAACAGCAGGAACAATGCATTTCACTGTTGAGAGACAGCTTAAATAATAGTAGTTTGATAACAGAGCAATGAAATAAATAATATTAAATTATTAATTAATGTATTGTACTATACTTTGTATATGATGAGGATTTAATTGCTTATTTATACACATACAGATTTATGAGAAAAACAAATGTAATAACTCCAGTTATTTTCAGTGCTATAAAATCTGAGCCCTGATTATTATGTTAAATATTTTATTATTTTTGGGTTCAGATTTTAAGGCAATATGAACAAATAATATTTATTAATTTTAATAAAGATATTTCATACAAAAATTGTAGAAAAAAAAAAATCAACTAACAGATAAAAATTCAATACACATATTGTTAAAGATGGCCAAGTTTATGAAAATAATTAACTTTGGCAAGTTAAGTAATTCAATGAAGTTATCTTAATAATCATATATTTCTCTAGTACTTTGATTTGTACAAACATTTACCAAGACATTTAAATCTATGTAAACATAAAACATTAAATTGTTACTATAGTACATTGTTACCAGTAACTTATAGACTATATCTATACATAATTTATTATTTAAGATTAATAATTTCAGGTAAACCACAAAATAAATAATACAATTACTATACAAAAATATTCACATATTAACTGTTATTATTAGATGCTAATAAAAACTAAAATGAATAATGTTAAAATACCTTATTTCCCAATCAATCAATAATCTCACCACAATAAAAAAAAAAAAAAAAAAAAATGATAAATATAATTTTTAATAATATTTAACTATTTAAGATATATACATACCTAGTTTATAGTTATAACTTATTTGAGAAGATATTAGTATAAATTTTACTGTGAATAAGTCTACTATCTTAAACTATCTGTTATATTTTATAATATATATTAAGTTTCAGAAAAATGTCAAACCTTAAAAACCTCCATAATGATAATTATCCTTAAAAATCTAAAAAAATACTCTTTGATTAACTAGTATAAATCAAATAATAAATTCTGAAGAACCTATAAAGTGAAAATACACTGTATAAAATATTAAAATATTTTTATAAGAAAAATTATTCAAAAGTATTAAACAAGGAAAATAATGCATACCTATTAGTGATAGAATGATAGTTTCCTACTACCTAAAGTAACCACATGCTAAAATAATTTTGTCTTAAAAACATTATAATACCAGAAATAAATAATATTTCATATTTAAATTTTATAATTTATTTATAGTACTATTCAGTCAGACACTTACTAACTGTAATGTACTACTTGTAAGGCGGTAAAATAATAATTATAATAACAAATAACAATAACAATAAAAACAATTCATGATTTAAAATTGTAAACTTGACACTTACAATCAGCAAATTACAACAGGAAAATACTTTTGGTAAAAATAAAATATGAAATAAGCTTTTAGAATTTCAGTGTTATTAAAATTAAAAATTAACAATTAAGATATGTGTTGTGTAAAAATAAAAGCGTCATATCAAATTATTCAATACTGAGTAGATCGTTAGATAAAACTCATAAAAATAGCAGGCCCATACAAAAAGAAATATACTAACTATAATTACTATTTAATATTAAAATATATAAAATAATTATATAAAATATAATCTGATTTTTATGAATCAATGATATTAGAAAAATAAATTATCAAAATCGAAAGAATTAGTTTTGACTGTTGGTTCCACATGATAAAAAAAAAAATTAAAATAACTTATTTGCACAATAATGATAATTTATTATAAAAAGTTAAGTTAAAATAATACAAAATTTAACTGAATAATTTAATAAGTTAAAATCAATAATAAATAACTAGTTAAATTAAACATTTTAAAAAAATAACTTTTTTTCAAGCTATTGCCCACATTTGCATATTATTATGTTCAAAAAGAATTGTTCAATATTTTGAAATCAGAATCAAGTAATTTGCAATAATACTAACACAATATCCAGCAGAAAAAAAAAGACGTCTTATGATAATGAGAACGGGTACAACCACTTTTAAATACATTTTTGACTATACTATACAATGTGTACATTTTCCATACATCATTTATAAATTCAATTACCTGCTCTACTTGAAAACTGCAGCCTACTATTTTGTTGAAATTGACTAGCAGATAATGCAGATGTGACTGGTAACCCTTTAAAGTTATATTATAATAATATAATAATAAGGTACCTGTTTTTTTATTGTCTTGAAAAAGTACTGCTGTATTATCATTTTTATCTGTTGTATTTGAAATCTAGCTAATTCTAGCTAATGGTTTCTCGTGCTATCTTGATAAAGATTTGAATTCTTTTAGATTATTTTTAAATACAATAGTACTACAGTTATCTAACGGTACATACAAATTATAGTCATC
>CABPRJ010002473.1:0-19764 GCA_902439185.1 Cinara cedri | reverse complement strand
TCTGATGATTTTACTATATTTGTTTATCTAATTTATCTCGTTATAACGAAAGAGCCGCCGCCGACGGCAGTAATAGCGGGTTGCAGTACACCGGATGGTTTCAACGACGTCGTACCACATGCACTCCTGGTACCAAAAATCATTTTGTTCGATTGCTTGTCCTTTCCGACTTCACTCTTTTTAACGCTCCTTGCCGATCGTAGTCAAAATTCATTTTTACGGAAATATACAGCTCTTATAAAAAAATGCGGAGGACCACATTTTTTAAACTGTCAATCTAGTTGGTTAATAAGAGAGTTGTTTTTTCATATTCCCCGTAGTTGGCTTTACCCCGTAGTTGGCTTAATCGAGCATGATAGAGACAAAACTTATTAACGTTTTACGAGTAAGTTTAACTTATTAACGTTTTACGAGTAAGTTTACAGATTCGATTTTATCTAAATTTTTTTAATAATTTAAAACTACCGAGAAAAAACGACCGATAAAATTACTTGTTAATTTGAATAGACTTCGAATACAAAATGATACTCGTGATCAAAGAAGAATAGGAATTTTATTGGTCATTTTTTCCCGGTAGTTTTCAATTATTAAGAAATTTTGAAAATACTTTTTTTTTACTGCGTCAATTATCACACGCTATCCTCCTTTAATAACGAGTATCATTTTGTATTCGAAGTCTATTCAAATTAAAAATTCATTTTTTGTATACATTTTGTGACTATTGTGCTTTAATTTACAAGTTGAATACTGAAACAACAGTTTTAAAAAAAATAGTTTATTACTTCAATAATGTTCTTGATATTGTTATTTATTATTTATACAATTTGTTGTGCATATATTTACAAATTTTGATTTTAAGAGAATTTTATGGTGTAAAAACCTATTTTTGTATATTTTAATAATATTTGTTGAGAAGTACAGAAGTATAATATTTTAAATCTGTTAAGAAAATCCGTGCTCTCGTTATAACGAAACTGCCGCCGCTGACGACAACAATGGCGGGCTGCAGTACACCGGACGGTTTCAGCGACGTCGTACCTCCTGCACTCCTAATACCCAAAATCATTTTGTTCGTTTGCTCGTCCTTTCCGACTCTTCACTCTTTTTAACGCTCCTTGCCGATCGTAGTTAAAATACATTTTTACGGAAATATACAGCTCTTATAAAAAAATGCGAAGGACAACTTTTGTTGAATTGTGAATCTAGTTGGTTAATAAGAAAGCCGTTTTTTCATATTCCCCGTTATTGGCTTAATAATAGAGCATGAAAGAGACAAAACTTATTAACGTATAACGAGAAAGTTTACAGATTCGATTTTATCTAATTTTCTTAATAATTAAAAACTACCGGGAAAAAACGACCGATAAAAAATGACTTGTAAATTTGAATAGATTTCAAATACAAAATGATACTCATCACGACCGTTTTTTTATATTTCCCGTAGTTGGCTAATAATGGAGCATGATAGGGACAAAACTTATTAACGTATAAAGGGAAAGTTTACAGATTCGATTTTATCTAATTTTTTTAATAATTGAAAACTACAGGGAAAAAACGACCGATAAAATTGACTTGTTAATTTGAATAGATTTCAAATACAAAATAATACTTGTGATTAAAGAAATATAGGAACTTTATCGGTCGTTTTTTCCCGGTAGTTTTTAATTATTAAGAAAAGTTTGATAATACTTTTTTTTTTACTGCGTCAATTATCACACGCTATCCTCCTTTGATCACGAGTATCATTTTGTATTCGAAGTTTATTCAAATTAACAAGTGATTTGTATTCTTTTTGTGACTGTTGTGCTTTGATTTACAAGCAGAATATTGAAATAACGTTTTAACAAAAATATTTTATAACTTCAATACTGTTCTTGATATTGTTATTTATTATTTATACAATTTTTTGTGCATATATGTACACGTATTGATTTTAAGAGATTTTAATGGTGTATAAACATATTTTTGTGTATTTTAATAATATTTATTGAGAAGTACCGAACTATAATATTTTCTAATTTTTAAGAAAATATAAATCCGTGCACTCGTTATAACGAAACTGCCGCCGCCGACGGCAACAATGGCGGGCTGCAGTACACCGGACGGATTTTAACGATGTCGACCACGCCTGCATTTCTTGTACACAAAATCATTTTGTGCAACAATTCTTCATTTTGTTTGTTTGTCCTTTCCGACTCTTCATTCTTTTTAACGCTCCTTGCCGATCGTAGTCAATATTAATTTTACGGAAATGTATAGCTCTTATCAAAACAAGCGATAGACAACTTTTTTTGAACTGTGACTCTAGATAGTTAATAAGAGAGTCATTATTTCATATTCCCCGTAGTTGGCTTAATAATCGAGCATGATAAAGACAAAAATTATTAACGAGATAGTTTACAGATTCTATTGTATCTAATTTTATTTTTAATTTTATTCTAAAATTCTAAAATTGTTCTAAATTTTCTCTTGTTGCCCTTTGTTGTTATTGCTCGTTCTCAAATTTAATTTTTACGGTCTGTTTAATTTTTTTGTTCTTTAGTCTGGTGTTCCAATTTGGATCTTTTAATCAAAATAACTGATCTCTACAGACGAATTGTCACTATACAATAAAGTTATTAATATTATAACTCTGTAGACATGGCAATATCAAAATGCCGAAAATAATAGGCATCGTACCATTATAATATATGATTTCTCTCATATAGATAAGAAGTTAAAGTTTAATGAATTTACCATGTTTGTTTATCTAATTATTATTAACTTTTCGAAAAGAAAACGTTCCTTAATCGAATAACGATATGACAGTTTTTGTAAAGATTTAAAATTAAAAATATTCTGCACCTAGGTTTGTTATATTATTATGAGTTCTACATTTTCCGATTTTTTTAGCGTAGTTTTTCTTCAGTAGATACTACTAATTATGTTTATGGTATTACCAAAATATGTGGATAAAATTGTTTGACTTACTAGATATGCTAGAAAATTGTGCACGCCGATGCGTTTAATGATATTTTAACGTTTATTCGCGAAGTTTTCTATCGATTTGGTTCCATTCAATATATAGCCACAGACAAGTATTTCTTTCAAGTTAACTACCTTAACCAAATAAATAAAAACATTAAATTAAATTAAATTAAATTTCCTAGATCTTACTGTTTTCAATATTTAGAGGAAACCTATACAAACTGAAGTTAAATCACATGATTCTAAAGAAACCTTATTCCCAAAAAATAGCATTTTTTAGTTCAACATTTATAGGTTTGAACTTATTAACTTGTTAGTTCCATTAAATAAACATAATTATCTACACAAGATCAATATTATCTATAATGTAGCCTAAAGAAATAATTCAAATTTAAATACCATTAAAAAAAATCTTTAAGCTTATTAAAAAAAATATAAAAAACAACTCGCCGAATAATGTTGTTAACTGGAGTAGTATGAAATATAAAAATAATATGTCTAACAAGTTAACTAAAATCCTGAACAATAATACAAATAATGTAAAAATCGATTTTAAGATAAATAATAATTTTATAGTATGTAGAAACAATTAAAAAGGACTGCTTTAATTCAAATTTCGTAAAACAGGTTTGAGAAAAAAACCATAATATTAGTTTTGATATTAATACAGACTTAGAGATATTAAGTACTCAAAATAACATTTAAATTAATTCATTTCTAAAAAAAACATACACAATGGAATTAAGAAAAATAATTTAAACAATATTTTACATATTTAAACCCATTTTAAAAATAATTTCTTATTTCCATACATTTTAAATAATAAATAATAACCAAACATTATTAACATCTCTTTGTCCAATAATAACTTATTTTAAATAATCTTTCCTATTAAATACATTTTTTTTTTTGTGAAATAAATGAAGACATTATGTCTTTTATTGTTTCATTTTTAGTTGCGTTTTTAATTGTTTATTTATTTATTTAAATAAATATTAGATTAGATTAGTGGTGCATTATTAACACATCGTGCGACTCACAGCTACACTAATGGTACCTCACTACTTTCCTCCAACCCAAACTTAAAAATGATTCATCTCGTCAACGACTTTACAGAAATTAAAATTTCAACGTAAAAATTTATTTTAACTAATATTCAATTTATTTATGGACTTTTAGGTATAGTTTGCCACGACATATTTCATAACATTGTTTAACATTAGGTACTCGATATGCGTAGGTATTTGAAACGATTTTGATCGGAAAAAATAATTGTGTAGAAATTTCTTCATGTACCTCTACAATCCAAAAGAACAAAAAGGCCACGAAAATGAAAATTTCCCTAAACTCGAATCCCAAAATATTTTATTATTCGCATTAATAACGTACCTATAGCTATTCGATAGTATAATATACAATTCAGTTCTAAAAAAAGGAACGATACGTACAGGTTTCTTTGGCCCCTACCGTAGACTTTTTGATGTTCCCTTCTTCATATTTTAGTTGTTTGTTATATACGAATTTATGTAACAAACTCCACAATTTGCAGGATAATACTTGCCTGTGAAAGAGTAGGGGGGGGGGGTTAGACGATCCTTTTTTTCAGCCTCGTCCCATAGAAAAAAATTAAAGTAACGATGGTATTTTTAAAATATAACGTATTATAGTATTTCGAGTATTCAAATGCATTGTGTTAAATTATTACTTTATTATTATTTGTTGAAAGTTTCATTATGGAATAAAGTAAAAGTGCTTTTTACTATTTATAGATATGACAAGAAAACAGGTGATGCGGAGGATTTGGCGCCACTGTTGTAGGTATGAAGTCCGAAAAATAGGATGCATAAAGTTATTTAATTTACACCTGTAAACGATGAACCATTGACCAATCATTACAAATTATAATGAACATCCAGTCAAATTGTAAAGTATTACTATTTAGTCTAATAATTTTATTCACAGAGTACTTACCAAATAAATATTAGTAAAACAACTCACAAGATTAAAATTAATATAAAAAACTCAAATATAAGCCATGGTAAATTTGATCACGTCCAAAAAAATCAAATATAAGTTATATGTCAAATTGTCAAGTGTCTACAAATATTTTTATCTGAATTACAATTTGGATTAAATGGATCACCCGGCACATAGGAAATACAGTGGTACCTCGCTATCTCGAACACCAGTAACTTGAAGTTTCGGTGATTCATTTTTTTTTTTTTTTTGGACCTTGAGACTTTGAGATACCGAGGAGCCACTGTACGTTCAAACGTACTACGTCATACTCAATTAATACTTAGTCAGTAGCCATTAGATAAGAAAATCTTAAATAACATTAATAACGAATATTTAATCAAACTATACAGAATTAATGAAAACAACATACCCACGATTTTCCTTTTAATAATTCAGTTTATATATAAAATAAAATAACTTATACAATATAAATATTCAGTTTCGAAATAATAATGCGTAAAAAGATATATGTAAAAAGTATTAATTTGATAAATGAAATATTAATATAATATAATGCACACTTATAAAACAGGATAAAAATCTCGATATAATTCTATGTAAACTGTAAATTGGTATAATAGTTCATAAATTTGTTTGGTTTTAAATTCAGAACGTAGCGAAAAATATATAAGTTTTACAATGATATTTATTTTTTTTTGTTCTGTTAACACTTTTTTTTCCTAAAAAGGTAGCTCAAAAGTATAGAGCATAGACCCTCTATTCTGAAAATAATATTTTGTGTAGTTTGTACTTTAAAGATATCAGTATTTGATTTGATGAAGTGGTATTCGAGGTAAAAGTGATTAAGAAAGAAAAAGGGAGCTCGGATAACCGCAGAAGTGAAATTATCCGCGCTTTCTTTTAAATATTATGTATACGTTTAACCGAATCGCGCTCTGAATGGTCTTTGTTAGCAATGGCTTATCAAGTAGCCCACCCGTGAGCATCATCTTACATTAAGCTTTTGTTAAATTTTGTTTAGATAAATATTCATTACAATTGATTATGTAGCGCTGTGTACTCATTTACGGGTATAAGTACGTAACTACAACATCGTGGCGGTGGCCGGGCGGCACATAAGTGACGTCACATATAACACAAAACTGACGATTTTACGTAAAAGCTTTGAACAAGTATAATTATTAAGCAACATTTTTATTTTTCAATGCAGTAGGTATTTGATTTAAAAATAAAAAACTAATCGATTTTATTATTTTGTGTTCCTTTAAAAAAACTTGTTGAATCGAAAAATTACACCTTTAATGCACCAATATTATCCAAAATTAAATACATGATCTTACGTATATTTCCAAATGAAAAACAAAAAAAATTCAAATTGAAAATAATAAAATCATTAGTTTTGTAAACTTTCCCCGTTTTTTTACATTTTTTTTTTTATGGTTTTGCTCAATTTACAAGAAANGAAATCGTTGTAGAGAGTGATGAAAGCAGAGAGTCAAAATCGAAAATAATAAAACAAATATTATTGAACAAACTGGTTGAAATATCGAAAAATGATTTCTTTCATGTATCAACAATATCCGAAATTAAAAAAATGTCAAGCCTATGCGTGACTGAATGACAACAGTAAGCCAAATCGGAAACAATAAGATTAATTCCGTAAACTTACCAGTTCTTTTAACATTTTTCACCTAGTCTTGCTCAGCTATTAAGGTAAAAATAGACGGAATATGAAACTAACTAGATTCAAAATTTAACAAAAAAGTTATTTTGCGGTTTTCGATTAGAACTATATTTCTTGTAGAAAACATAAACCGTAAAAATTATAATATACTATGAGCAGTAGTAACAAGAATCAACAAGAAAAGCATAGTCGAAAAATGATATTGGGTACAATAAGTGTATGCGATACGACGTCGATGACTAGAGCGCGGATTTATATTCTTTTAAAAATTTTAATACATGCTTGTGATATTCTCTAAATATGCAAAAAAATGTTTTTATACCAATATATTCTATTAACATCAATGTATAAATATATATATGTCCTTACATGCAAAACAAATTTCAATAAATAATAATTACTTACGTTCGTTTGATTTGTCTTACAACCAGAAATGTTTTTAACTTTATGTAAGACAATTCTACATTTTAAATGTCAATACATAAATACCGAGTGATCAATTTTAGTGGGTACATTCATAATATCGAAAAGTATTAACATTTTGTGGATTTGGTTTCCTAGAACATTGAAGAAACAACCTTCTCTATTAATCTATATTTTTGTTTTTTTTGTCGCTCTTATTATTAAGTGTAAAACCACTATCTTCTTTTGATTTTCAAATGACAACCTATATTAATACCATAAATATGTACTTCTAATTGAAATAAATTTATATGTTGAAATATATTACATATGTCAAGCCGTTGACGAGATATTCCAATTTAAAATTTTTGTTGCAGGAGAGTAGTATTGCATTATTAACACGCCGGATACTATATGTATTATGATCGTTGCACATTGTCAAGAACACCAGGGACCGTCGAATATACGGATAATTTATTTGTTAAACGACGATAACACAAATTACGATAATGATATTGCATTTGCAACAACAAAAACAGTTCGACGATTTCCGTGTGACGGTAAGTACTAGGGTCCCATGCGAGGAAGAGTGAACGTACTCGAACGAATATTAATAGTTCGTTGATAGAATGCCGATAAAAAATAGTCTAGTCTATTGTAGGTATTTTAACATAGGTATAGTGATATATTTGATTATCATAATAATATTATAAACAACAAAATATACCTTTGCTTGTAATCTAAACAAGTTTTTAAGGTTTTTATTTTAAGTGCTTTTTTATTTTTCCCCTGGTTTTTCTAAAAACACGAAAAATTAAACGTTGGAAATAATGGAAAGTTTACCGAATCGGCTTTATTATTTTCGATTTTAGTTATGATAGTTTTAATTAGTATTTAGCTAATACAAAAACTGCTGTCCCTGCCGCACGACGGGCCGGTAATACACCGAGGTGTGTCAACTTGGTACCACATGCACCCCTGGTACCCAATATCTTTTTACAGTCGTCTCGGCTGTCCTTTCCAACTCTTCACTACGTTGCTTTTTGTGGATCGTTTTCAAAACTCATTTTTAGAGTAATATTTTAAACAATACATAAAGATCTAATCAAAAATAGACAAAGGAACTTATTTGTTGAATTTTTAATGAAGTTAAAGTCATTGAAAAAATTAATGAAATGCATATTAAAGCTAGGTTAAAAACACGAAACAGTAAATTTTTTAATAAATATACTTGAACATTTAGTAATATACACGTAGTAAAAGAAGTGATTCAATTAATAAATGATTATTAATCAAAACTATTTCTATATATTAAAAAATTATCCGCGCTTTCTTTTAAATATTATGTACACGTTTAACCGAATCGCGCTCTAAATGGTCTTTGTTAGCAATGGCTTATCAAGTGGCCCACCTGTGAGCATCATCTTACCTTAGGTATTTGTTAATTTTGTTTAGATAAATATTCATTACAATTGATTATGTAGCGCTGTATATTCATTTACGGATATAAGTACGTTACTACAACATCGTGGCGGTGGTCGGGCGGCACATTAGTGACGTCACATATAACACAAAACTGACAATTTTACATAAAAGCAATGGCCAAGTATAATTATTAAAACTACCAACATTTTTATTTTTCATTGCAGCAGGTATTTGATTTAAAAAAGAAAAATTAATCGATTTTGTTATTTTGTGTTCCTTTACGAAAACTTGTTGAATCGAAAAATTACACCTTTAATGCACCAATATTATCCAAAATTAAATACATGATCTTACGTATATTTCCAAATGAATACATGATCTTACGTATATTTCCAAATGAAAAACAAAAAAAATTCAAATTGAAAATAATAAAATCATTAATTTTGTAAACTTTTCCCGTATTTTTCCATTTTTTTTTTTTTATGGTTTTGCTCAATTTACAAGAAAAATACTCGGAAATCCATCACTAATTTATTCCTCTTTCCGCTCCGAATCTAATGTAATTAATATCAATAATAATAATAATAATAATAACTATCTGATCTGAAGCACATATTATAGTTGTAAAATGCTGTAANTGATATTGCATTTGCAACAACAAAAACAGTTCGACGATTTCCGTGTGACGGTAAGTACTAGGGTCCTATGCGAGGAGAAATGAACGTACTCGAACGAATATTAATAGTTCGTTGATAAAAAGCTCATAAAAAACCTTAATTATTCGAAACGCATGATGATGGACTGCTGTAGGACGGTTAAAATAGCAAAGCACAGTGGTGACCGACCTTTTATTTTTACAAAGAGCCATAAAATAATATTATTAATTCGTGGCAGGACAAGAATTTAACAATGTTTACAATTAAGTTGATAAAAAATAGTCGTCTATTGTAGGTATTTTAACATAGGTATAATGTGATATATTTGATTATCATTATTCAACGCGTATTGATTGCTATGAATGAGAAAAAAATTGAATGTATAAAAAGGTCTTTTTTAACATAAGTGTGCATTTTTTAAAATTGGAAGTTATTTGTTTATTTCAAATTGTGATATTACTTTCGTGGGCAAATTAATAAATTATCGTGGGCCGTAGTTCGTCCGCGGCCGTATTTGGTCACCACGGTACACGGACGAACATACACTGGCACTAATTAATTAATTAATTATTTACAAACATTGGAATATTCTTTTTTCGGCAATTTACGTTTAGAAAAATGCTTCGTACAGTGCTTTTTTATTTTTCGACCGGTTTTTCTAGAAAACCGAAAAAATAAATGTTGGAATTAATGGAAAGTTTACCGTATAAGCTTTATTATTTTCGATTTTATTTATCATAATTTTAGTTAATATTTAGCTAATACAGAAAATGTCGTCCCTGCCGCACGCCGGGCCGGTAACACACCGAGGAGTGCAGCGATGCATCACTACCACATGCGCCCCTGGTACCCAATTTCATTTTACAGTCGTCTCGGCTGTCCTTTCCGACTCTTCACTTCGTTGCTTTTTGTGGCTCGTCAAAACTCATTTTTTGAGTAATATTTATTACAATAAATATAGATCTAATCAAAAATAGACAAAGGAACTTATTTGTTGAATTTTTAATGAAGTTAAAGTCATTGAAAAAATTAACGAAATGCATATTAAAGCTAGGTTAAAAAAACGAAACAGTACATTTTTTAAAAAATTATGCAAAATTATGAAACCAATAATATCAATAATACCAATAAAATATATAGTCCTTATATTAAAGCATAGTACAGGAATTTGTACTAGTTAATCAACTAAAGTTAAATCACATGATTCTAATGAAACCTTATTCTCAAAAAATAGCATTTTTTAATTCAACATTTTATAGGTTTGAACTTATTTACTTGTTAGCTCCATTAAATTAACATAAGATCAATATTATCTATAATATAGCCTAAAGAAATTATTCCAATTTAAATACTATTAAAAAATCTTTAAACTTATTAAAGAAAAAATAAAACACAACCTACCGAATAAAGTTGTTAACTTCTGTAGTATGAAATATAAAAATAATATGTCTAACAAGTTCACTTAAATCCTGAACAATAATACTAATAATGTAAAAATCGATTCTAAGACTAATAATAATTTAATTAAACGTAGAAACAATAGAACTAAAAACCTCCTTCATTTGAAAATGCCGATATTTATATTAACTTAAATGCAATTTTAATCGATTTTATGTAAATGAATTAAATAACATATAAAGAACACATTTCTGAAATAAAATTAAAAACGACTGTTTTAATTCAAATTTCGCAAAACACGTTTGAGAAAAAAACCATAATATTAGTTTTAATATTAAGTACCCAAAATAACATCTATATTAATTAAGTTCTAAAAGAATTACACGTACACAATGAAATAAAGAAAAATAATTAAAAAAATATTTTAAATATAAAACCCAATTTAAAAATAATTTCTCATTTCCATAAATTTTAGACAATAAATCTAAATTGACTAAATTAGTTAAATAAATTATATTAACCTACCCTAGTATACGACCGCCGCCGAGGCGTACGAATCTGTGACGTCTCGTGCAATAATAAAAAATCGCCGTATATAGGGATTTTAAATTTACAAAAGTATTTTACTGACATAAATTTTTTCGTCTTAATATGTAATAATAATTAAACCGAAGAATATCGTTTGGATTTAGGAATTTATATTCTCTTAAAAATTTGAAGGTTCAATTGGGTTAAGAAAGGTAGTATGGAATATACGGTTGTAACATAAAAATATAAGTAAAATATGAAAAAATATATTTTTATACCAATGTATTTCCCTTATGTCCATAAATAATAAACTTATATGCAAAACAAATTTATGAAATAATAATAATGATCGGATTTTTTTAAATCGATGTTTTGGCATTTTATTAAATTTAAATTTGTAAATCACCGCACAAATGGTAGTCAATTATGAAAGAATGATTTATGAATATTAAGTCTTCGAATACAATACGATACTCGTTATCACAGGATGATAGCAATTTATAATTTACGCGATAACAAAATACTATCAAATCGATCTTTTACGTTTTTTCCCAGTCTTTTTCAATTATTAAGAAAACTTCACGTAATATTAAAAACGACTTTTGTATTAACTAACTAGATTCAAAACACAAAAAATATGTACCTTCGTCTTTTTTTAATTAGATCTATAATTATTGTGAAAAACATAAACTATAAAAATGAATTTTAACGGCGAGCGGCAAAAATCAATAAAGTCGATAACGTCCGAGACATCTGTAAAATGTTTTTGGGTACCAGGAGTTCATATGGTACAACGACGATGTGCCGTCGTATAGGTATGCACTGTCGTGTGTGGCGGCGACCGCAGTTTCTGTATTAGTTTGCTTTTGTCGGGGTGAGTAGAGGGTGTGTGGTGCCACTACCAAAAATAATAAAAGCAATACTCTCCGTTATATCCTTCGTTTTGTGACTCTAAGTATAGAGAAAAATGTATCGGTTTTACGATAGTGTTTTTTTTTTTTTTTTACTGTGGCGATCCATGTAAGTGGGATCGCTCATTTAATAATCTTGAAAAGTATTACCATTATTTAAAATCTGTTTTATAAATCATTTTAAAAAAAATTACCTCTATAATTTTGTATTTTTGTTATTCTTTGTCACACTAATTTTTGAGTGTAAAACCACTACCCACTTTCGTTTATCATTAGACGACACATATAATATACTTATATGCAAATAAAATGTATTAAATAAATAAGGAAATCTTGAACATTTTAAATATATAACTAATAGACTGATTTTTTTAGTCCGTTGTTTTGGCTTTTCATTAAATTAAAATTTGTAAGTCAATGCACAACAGCCTTTAAATATGAAAGAACGAATTGTTAATTTTAATAAACTTCGAATACAAAACGATACTCGTTACCACAGAATAAAAACAAGTGGTAATTTACGTGATAACAAAATATTATCTAATCGTTCTTTTAACGTTTTTTCCCGATCTCTTTCAGTTATTAAGAAAACCACACGGCATATCAAAAAGCGAATTTTTTATTAACCAATTAGATTCAAAATACAACAATAAGGTATTTTGTGTGTTTTGATTATGACTATTTTTACTATAGAAATCAAAGACCGTACAAATTAATTTTGACTACGAGAGAAAAAGAATGACAAAATAAAGAGTCGGAAAGGATAGCCCAGCAGTCTGAAAAATGTTTTGTGGTTACTAAGGGAGCATACGGTACGACGTCTTTATCACCGTTCGGTGTACTGCAGCCCCTGATATGTGCAAAAATTGGTAACTGTATGAAAAGAGTGCGGATCTATATTATTTTTTAAAAATTGAACTTAATAATATTTTTGTAGAAATCTCTAAAAAAAACAGTAAAAATATGGTTTTATACCAATAAGTATGTAATATAATATAATTATTATGTATTATAATATTTTTGTTATTATTAATAAATAACCACAATGCGAAATATTTGTACGAATGGAAAAACTATGAGGTACTCGCTAAGGTTCTTTTTTGTCACCTTATTTACAGATTTTTTACTGGTGACATAGACTAACAATACAATATGGTTATCAAAATATCACAAATACAGTAAACTGGCGGGAATAGATGTAAGTTTTTCTCAGTGGCACGTAGACGTTATTCCGCATGCACTCCTGGTGCCCAAAAACCGTTTTCGACCTACTCGAATATTGTCCTTTCCGACTTCATTTTTGCTACTCGTAGTCAAAAGTAATCTTTACGATTTCTGTTTTCCAAAATAAATATAGATCAAATCAAAACACGCAAAAGACCTTTTTGTTGTATTTTGAATCAAAATGTCACTTTTTGATAGTTTTGATAGTAATAAATGAAAATGACTGGGAAAAAACGTCACAGATTCGTACGCCTCGGACGCGGCCGTGTACTAGGTTATCCATTTAGGTACAATCATTATCTCTAATAATATTAACATTTGGCGAATATTGTTTTCCAGAACATTCTAGAACATACTGTGACGTGATAGTCCACTTTTTAGTTTAGCTTGGAGGGGAGTAGTGGTGCATTATTAGCACACCACGCAGGGTACCGCTGTACCGCTGCCGCCGAGGCGTACGAATATGTGACGTCATACGCAATATCATACATATCACCGTTTCTAGAATCTTTATGGTCGAACCCAAACTAACTTTATCGATATCAATTTTTTCGTCAGAAATAAAAAAATTCAACACTTCATTTCATTTAAACTACTATTACATCTATTTATGGATTTTTTATTATAGGTCAACTGAAAATCAAAAATAGCTAGTAGATTTACACTCAGAATTAAGTGTAACAAAAAAAAACACAAATTTCAAATTTTAGAGCTGTTTGTTTCATGAATGTTCTAGATATCAAAATTCGCAACATTTTCATACTTTTCGAGATAAAAAGTGTACCTAAATAGAAAACTTTGTATATGACCTCCGCCGAGGCGTCAAATCGTTCTATTTACGTTTTTTCAGTCGTTTTTAATTATTAAGAAAACTTGCCTTCATATCGAAAAGCGACTAGATTCAAAATACAACAAAAAAGGTCTTCTACGTGTTTTAATTTGATGTATATTTTAGAAAACAGAGACCGTAAGAATTATTTTTGACTACGAGTGGAAAAATGAAAAAATGAAGAGTCGGTANTTTTCGGTGTACCAGGGTCGCATGTGGTATGACGTCGTTCCAACCGTTCGGTGTACTGCAGCCCGCGATGTGTGCCGTCTGTGTCGCACGGTGGTTTCTGTACGAAAATAGTGCGGATTTATATATTCATTTAAAAATTGAACAGAATAATATGCTTGTTATCTTTTAAAAATTATTAAAATATGAAAAAATATGTTTTTATACCAATCAGTTCTCTTTACAACAAAATATGTACTTATATGCAAAACAAATTAACTAAACAATTAACAATATCAAGAACATCATTGAAATAATTATAAAAATCTTTATTTTAGATCGTTGTTTTGGTATTTCCCTTGTAAATGAAAGTATAAAACTAACATAATTTATGACGTCCTAAGATATTGGAGATAAATGCAGCCACTTTATCGGTAATTTAATGTATATCTGTAAGTAGCGACAAACCATTGCTATCGAAAAACGATTCTGAGCGCAGTTCAAACGATGTGATTCTTCGATTAACCGATTTTCTCATTTTTTTCCAGTTTTCCCATGTTTTTTCTACCTAAACGCTACAAATATTTACGATCTAGGTAACGTATTTTTGTTACACTGTCTATTAGTTAAACTGAATTAGCAGATGTGGGTGTATTCGGTGCAATAACAAGTTATATATTTAGTAAATAATAAATTTTTCTTCCCTACATGAATGCATTAGAAACATATTCATACATTTATTGAAAATTATTTCTGAATTTATTGTATACCGCCGTGTGACGTTTATTAAATCATAATGCTGTGGTGATAATTTTATCTCGTCGAATATTGCAGCAAAATACCTTTCGGAGTAATATTATAATTTTGAAAAATTTTAAAAATTATTTGTTATCATTATTTTGATATCAATTATTTACTAACGTAAATTCAAATGGTATAATCTACTCTGCCCAATTTCATTCCCGATTTGTCGGTTTACCGGAATAGTCGAATTATGCAGATTTCCTGTTATACAGTAATTCTACCTACATATACCGTGAAAACCAAGATTATTATAAACATATTATTATGTACAAATTTTAAAAGAAAATATAAATCCGCACCTTGCCATACAGAAACCGCCCAATGCCACCGCCGGAACACGGCGAGGGATGCAGTACACCGAGCGGTGACAAAGACGTCCCACCTTATGTGCCCCTGGTACCCGTGTACCTACAATATTTTTCGATCTGCTCGGCTGTCCTTGCCGACCCTTCATTTTTTCATTTTTTGTCGCTCGTAGTCAAAATTATATTTTACAGTTTCTGTTTTTTTACAATGAATATAGCCATAATAAAAATATGCAAAGTACTTGTTTTGTTGTATTTTGAATATAGTAGGTTAATAAAAAATTCTCTTTTTAATTTGCCGTGTAGTTTTCTTAATAATTGAAAAAGACGGGGAAAAAAGGTAAAAAGAACGATTTGATAGTATTTCGTTTTCACGTAAATATCACTTGCTCTCATTCCGTGATAACGACTATTGTTTTGCATTCGAAGTCTATTCAAATTACCACATCATTCTTTCATATTTTACGACCGTTGTGCAATGATTTAAAAATTTTAATATAATAAATTGCCAAACAACGAAAAATCAAAAAATCATTTTGTTAGTATTATTTTAATAATGGTCTTGATTTTGTTAACATTAATTTTTTTAAGTTTGTTTTGCATTAGGTAAATTATATTTTGAAGATATATAATCCAATGATAAAAATAAAAAATTGTTGCATATTTTTCGAAATCTCCTAATTCATCCTAAAATCATCCTATTCAAAAAATTGTCTATGGTTTCAGTTTAGTACATATTACGATAAAAGAATTGATGTCACTAAAATTCTTTTGTATTCGACTTTATGTTCTCTAGATACGGCGTTTTAGAATATTCCGCGTGACGTCATACTCGTACGCCTCTGCGGCGGTGGTACAACTGAACAGCGGGCGTAGTTTCAATAATGCACCACTTCTCCCCTCTAGACAAAATGTTAAAATGGAATATCTCGTCAGCAGTTTGACAGAAATAAAAAATTTCAACAGTAAAATTTGTTTTAACTTATACTATATCTATTTCTGGAATTTTTAGTATAAGTCGTCAATTGAAAATCAAAATTGGTTATTAGATTTACACTTAAAAAGAAGGTTGACAAAAAATAACACAAAATACAAAATTACAGAGCTTATTATTTTTTAAATGGTTTATAAAACATATTTCAAATAAATGTAATATTTTTCAAGATTTTTAAATGATCGATCCCACTTACATGGATCGCCACAGTATAAAAAAAAAAAAACACCATTTCAAAACCGATTCATTCATCCCTATACGTAGAGTCCCAAAGGATATAACGGAATGTATTGCTATTATTATTTCCGGTTTTGGCACCCCACGCCCTCTACTCGCTCAGACTGACGTAACCCAATACAGAAACTGCGCTCGACGCCACCCGCCACGCTACAGCACATACCTATACGACGGCACATCGTCGTTGTACCATATGAACTGGTACCCAAAATCATTTTACAGATGTCTCGGACGTTACCGACTTTTTTCCAGATACTATGAAAATCGCTATACTTAGAATTTAAAAACGTAAAATATCAAAGAAAGTATACGGCGTTACTGGGTTTATTATTTTCTATTATAGCTTTCCACCTCCCATAGATATCTTGGAAATGATTGGAGGTACCTTAAAATTATGCAGTATATCAAGCTATTAGGGATACACCTCACCACTAAATTTATTGATCTGTAGAATGACAAAAAATTAAATAGCTCGTTTATATAATATCGGAATGTAATTTTTTAGATTCTGAGCGTAGTGAGGGATCTGTTGGTCATTAATTTGTTGTCTGCGAGCGACATTTCGAACAGACATCGTACTCCGCGGTACCTATACTGAGTGTAGCTTATTTTCAGAAAGAAAATGTAATCTGGATGGTAAATCACACAGATAATGTTTCATTTTCTAACATGTTTTCAAAAAAAATGGGAAAAACAGTCAAATATTTACAGCGCACGGAGACGTTACGGAATTCAGTACATTTCAATTTTACGCATGATGTTTTCTACCAGAAATGGTGAAAATCGAAAAATTCCAAATAAACGGTTTTATTTAATTTTAAATCGCGCTGGTTATAAGTAAGTCAGATAATAATTTTCGGTATATTTTTTATAATATTTGGGCAAATCCGGAAAATGTCATATATTGAAAACTAACAAATTTACGGCATTACGTCGAAATACGACAAAAAATTGAATTATTTTAAGTTTAAGGTTCTAAGTGAAGCGAGGAGTGTATTAGTTTTACAATGATTTTCATTTTTTTTTTCATATGTGAACTTTTCCTTCAACAATTTAGCTTCAACGTACGATGAAAGAACTTTTTCTGAAAGGAAATCCGAATAGAATGGTTCTTAAGTAGGTAATTTGTTTGATTTTCCCAGGAGTTTTTATACAAAATGGGAAAAACTGGTGAAAAATTAGGAAAAATAGAAAAAATGTGTAATACAAATATTATTGAATAAATTATTTATAATGCATATAATGTAATTTTTTTACAATAATATGACATAAATATTTTTAACAAAACAACATTATCTATCCTTCAAAATGAGAATTAAATTAAATTTATAAAAGTTTATAAATGCAAAGTCGTACAAAAACTGATGCCACCGTCACACACATAGCGGGCCGCAGTACACCGAACGGTCGCAACAACGTTATACCACATGCGCCCCTGGTATCAAAAATGATTTTTTTGCCCTCCATTGTTTATATTTTCTTATATTTTCATTTTAGTTATAATTTTTAGCACTTTTAGTAATTTTTAGTTCACTCAAATTTTTAATTTTTAAATCACTTTTAATTTTTAGCATTTTAGCACAATGTGCTGCTCGTAGTCATAATTAATTTTTACGGACATTCTAAAAGAAATAGCATTAATCAAAAAAAATCGACCCTTTTTGATGTGTTTTGAATTTAGTTAGTGAATATGAAAGTCATATCTTATATATATTTCATGTAATTTTTTCTTAATAATTGAGCAAAACTGGAATAAAATGTAAAATTATATGAAAAACACAATGGTTTTTTTATCGACGGCTGTTCCTTTTTACAATCCTTGAAACGAATACTTAATACAACGATAAAACTACTCAATATATTATGATACGAGCATACTGAGATTATTACAAGCATATGTATTTTCAATTGTTTAAGAAAATATAAATCAGCTTGTCATACAGAAACTGCCGCTGCCGATTATTCCATTTTTTTAATACTCATTGCCGCTCGTAGTAAAAAATAACTTTTAGGATTTATGTTTTCTACAATAAATATATCTTTAATAAAAGAAGCAGAATACCTAACTGGTTTTATTAATCATTTATTCAGTTTGTTTTGCATAAAAGTATATATTTTTATATAAGGAGGACTTATTGGTATAAAAACATATTTTTGAAAATTTTAATACTATTAATAGAGAATATAACAAGCTTAATGTTTCCAAATTTTCAAGAAAATATAAATCTGTGCTCTCGTTATAACGAAACTGCCGCCGCCGACGGCAGTAATAGCGGGCTGCAGTACACCGGACGGTTTCAGCGACGTCGTACCACCTGCACTCCTGGTACCCNTTATTGGTATAAAAACATATTTTTGAAAATTTCAATACTATTAGTAGAGAATATAACAAGCATAATGTTTCCAAATTTTTAAGAAAATATAAATCTGTGCTCTCGTTATAACGAAACTGCCGCCGCCGACGGCAGTAATAGCGGGCTGCAGTACGCCGGACGGTTTCAGCGACGTCGTACCTCCTGCACTCCTGGTACCGAACATCATATTGTTCGTTTGCTAGTCCTTTCCGACTCTTCACTCTTTTTAACGCTCCATGCCGATCGTAGTCAAAATTCATTTTTACGGAAATATACAGCTCTTATAAAAAAATGCGGAGGACCACATTTTTTGAACTGTGGTACCCAACATCATTTTGCTCGTTTGCTAGTCCTTTCCGACTCTTCACTCTTTTTAACGCTCCTTGCCGATCGTAGTCAAAATTCATTTTTACAGAAATATACAGCTCTTATAAAAAAATGCGAAGGACCACATTTTTTGAACTGTGAATCTAGTTGGTTAATTAGAAAATTGTTTTTTCATATACCCCGTAGTTGGCTAATCGAGCATGATAGAGACAAAACTTATTAACGTTTTACGAGTAAGTTTACAGATTCGATTTTATCTAATTTTTTTTAATAATTTAAAACTACCGATAAAATGACTTGTTAATTTGAATGGACTTCGAATAAAAAATGATACTCGAGATCAAAGGAGGATAGGAATTTTATTGGTTGTTTTTTCCCGGTAGTTTTCAATTATTAAGAAATGTTTGAAAATACTTTTTTTTTACTGCGTCAATTATCAAACGCTATCCTTCTATTATCACGAGTATCATTTTGTATTCGAATTATATTCGAATTAACAAGTCATTTTTTTTATACATTTTTTGACTGTTGTGCTTTGATTTACAGGTAGAATACTGAAACAACGGTTTAA
>CABPRJ010002468.1:0-24506 GCA_902439185.1 Cinara cedri | reverse complement strand
GATAAAAAATAGATAATGGTCAAATTTCACTCGGGTGGATTCAAAAAACAATAATGTTCGAAAAATAAACATAATTTAAACGTTTTGAAAACATTTATTTTAGTTTCTGTTGTGTTCCTAATCTTATTATTATACGACGGTATAACCAAACACAATGTTGTTAATGTAAAAGTAGCATATTAGTAAGTTAATGCTAGGTAAATAGCGCAGACAGAATATTTAGATAGAATTTTATCGAAAATTCCGTAAAAGTTTAGATTAATAGGCACTTCGATTTTTGACTTTTACACCGTATAGACCTATGCAATGGTAATACTCCAGTTAGTACTCGTATATGCTGTTCCGTCGCTTCAAAAGTAAGAGTAACCAATAAAAGAACAATAATAAAACATATGAAAGTCTAGGAAAAAAAAATTATAACAAAAATAAATGAATGCATAACCAAAAAATAATAATAATGATACATTAGCTTTTTTACGTTTTTGGGAAAACTTCTGATAAAATCAAAAAAATACCTCCTTAATGTATCTTTCCAGTTCGATATTTTGTAGAAAATTTGTCTACAGAAAAAAAACAAAAATAAATATTTTGGTAAAACCATAAGCTTCCACTCATAATCTAAAATAAACAAACAATTATTATGGAAAATTAACTTTAGCAGTAATATAATTTTTGTAACTATTAAAATTACTAAAATAATTAATGTTGATACCAATTCAACACATACCAATGCTTATATTAAAACGATCTATTTATCCAAAATCTGTATTACACTTACTTAATCTAAAAAATTTATTTTTAAATTGTCGAGTGTGATAATTATGAGTTAAATAAACTTTACTGTACTTCAAATGCAATTGTTGAGACAAAAATATTTGTTTTTTCTCTTTTAATAATTATTATAAAAGAAAAAAAATCTAAAATGTATATTTATTACAATTTTAAGTAGCCACTAGTTGAATCGTACCAATTGACAGTATCACATATTTTTTCAAAAAAGATGAAGGCACAGAATAAATCAAAGCAATTTTAATTATTGGTGACTTATTCATTCAAAGTATAATATATTTAATATACATTTTTATATATTATTTTTTTATTCTATGTATTTTCTGGTGGAGTGATATTGTCGGGGGTTATAATATTTAGATTATGGCTGCATAAACATTGTTTAAAATTTCCGTTAAAAAATCAAAAATAAAACGAACGACTGCGCCGACGTGTCACCATAATTTTAAAGGACGATATTTCTTTTTTCTTTTGTTAATTTTGTACCGGTCAGTCCGGGTATCTAATCTAAGATACTTTTCAGAAATATTTTATTACTCTGCGTCTTTGTGTCAACCGGAAGACCGAGAACCTTTTATTATAATGTGTCCCGTCGACTCGAATGACGACAATACATATAATAACGTATAATATGCGTTGTGCGTATATCGAATTTTGGTAGATATTCTCAGATAACTGATACAAGGAATACAAAAAGAAGAATCTTCTGGAAGGTTCCCATTATAGGAAATAATAACGAGAGAATAACCAATAAATATTATTTGTAAATTGTAATCCTCCCGCGTCTGCTCTTGGGCACGTTTTCGGATAGATATCAATCGGACGAGACGCCAGCTCCACAGGGATCGTGTAGTTTCGATTCGTTCAGTATAATAGATATTGACTGTAGTATCGAATTATTGTAAAGAAAAAACGGACGGTATAGGAATGCGGTGTTTTTTTCTATATCCATAAACCGTATATTATACATAATAACATACTTATCTGTTTACAACATGGAAGATAAAAAGTACATTTATTAGTACCGGTACCACTCCGGTCATCCATTATAAAATACCTTAACAATCACCGCTGGCGATACGTAGACGCCAAACGCATTTCTGTTCAAGTCTAAGAATTTTACAATAATGTGCTTGAATAAATATTACGTACAAAACTCTCAAAATTAAAATATCTATAAATACCTCAAAATTGGCTTAGATTTTTTTAAATTTGACAGAGTAAAGAAAAAGCAATTATAAGTTTTCTATCTAAATTTCAAGTCTTTACGATTAACTGAAATACAAATAACAAAATTGAAAAAAAATAAAACCATTATTTTCGGAAATTTCCTGTTTTACTTACCTTTTGTTTTGATTTTTCCCAGATATTACGAAAACCGTTTTGAAAATCAAAAAATGACATTCTGAAAGTACCATCTGGACAACATTCCCTTTCAGAAATTGTGCAACGCGTACGAGAATTAAATGTTTTGAAAAAATCTTTTTTACCAATTATACATACATTAACATTTATAAGAAAAAATTCAAATACACCATCCTTAAAAAGAAACACTTCACAGGAATTACTAACAAACAAAAAAATCATCACATAACGCAGTTTATACCTAGAGACCCAGAAAAGGAATCAAATTATTAGAAATACCAAGCAAAATAAAAGAAAATCATATCGGTACATCATTAATTTTAAAAATAATACTCAATTTTACTCACCTATTCATACATTTTATAAGGATTAAAATATTTATTAAGTTGACAAACAATTGATTTTTTTTTTTTGTATATAATATTTTTTTATTTATAGATTGAGTCGAACTAACTAAATCATACATATATTTTTATTTTTTAAAAAATGTTGAGCAGTGGCTAACTGGCTTATCATTTTAAAATAGACATTCATCGAAGTGAAAACATTAATAGGTAAAAGAAACTTTGTTGATCAAACCGCTTGCAAAACGCTGCTTAAAATGTAAGTAATTTGGACTTGGTCTTCTAACCTTTATTAATATAATTCTTGTTTTTTTTGTTATTCATGTCATAATTAATTTAATTATTATTTATATAATGTGAAAAAAATTAATTTAACTTCTGAATTACACAGTATTACTGTATTTGTACAATTCATCTGCAGTTTTCTAAGCAAATAGTTAAATTTCATAAAAGTTCAAACGACAATGAATAAAAAGTTTTATGTTTTTGTTTACCAAAGAGGGGGTATACACAAACAAAAATTGTTCGCCCCCCTCCCATTTAAGTGACCTGAAAAGTAAACGCTTCTGAGTAATACTCTAAACCTATCTCCGCTCAGAATCGTTTTTATTAAAAATGCATATATTTCCTTATGTACCGATTCATTCCATGAATAAATGAATTTCTGATATACATTCCATTTCCCTCAATATCCTATCTTCTCAACTTCTTATCTATAACAGTTGTTCACTATCGTGCAAAGTGTCCGTCTTTTGTTTATCAATCGTTAATATTAAATTAATTAAACTGAATTATTTTGACGACTACGTAATTAAGGCCTGGAAACGCCATTGTCTAACTAACTATCAATCGTGTTTGTTAGTGCGTATTAGTCGTTTGCGTGTGCACAATAATCTAATAGCCCGTCGAACGCATTTTATTCGGTCACCATACCAGCCGTTCCGGTGGTGGTGCGCGGTGGTGACGACGACGACGAACACCACGGTATTATACTTGGGTGTAGGTATGTGACGACAAATGTCCGGCGTATCGGTGGTGGTATACGAGAGACCACCTTTGAACCACTATCGTGATTCTGATTGGTTAGCTGTAGTCCCCTCCACCATCACCGCAGCCGCCAGACAACAGTGAATCGGCTGCCGGGCCTATAAAATAGTGAACCGCACGCTCGGCCCCGACAGTCTGTGATTTTTATGCTCGTTGCGGTCGCACTCTACAATTATCAGTATCTATCTTCTCACGCGTGAATCATCCGAGAACACAGTACATTTAACTTTTTTATACGTTTGGATATTTCGTATTTTCGCTGTGCTGTGTCTATTTTCTGTTTCTATTTTTCTTGATCCTATTCACTTAAAACAATATTTAAAGATTTCGATAAATTGGCGTTTTTTTTCTTAGGATAATACAGATTACAAAATTTAAATTTAAAATCCTTCAACAAACGCGAGCACCGTATTCTTGATGGCATCATCTGGCGCAGTAATCGTTTTTCTAGTTACCGTGGCCTGTGTTTTTCTTGATATTTTAGGCGAAAGTAAGTTGTTTTTTTTTTTTTTTTTTAACATAATAATAATTATTATTAATGGAAGAGGGTATTGGGGAAGCGTGGAAAGAATAGAAGGAAGAAGGAAAGGATTATGAAAAATAGTATAAGGTTACAGGTATGTACAGAGTGCATAGAGTATGGGCAAATGTGTTATGGAGGTAAATAGTATCACATAACGGTGCCAATTTTTAAATTATATTGAAAATCTCTTTTGAAAGGTACCAACCACCAGCATCAGTGGAATGACTACAACCCACAACAGGGAATAAGATTGTCGCAGCCGCCATCTGAAGAATATTTTCACAAATGGAAAGCATCCTTTGTGAAAAACGTGAAAACAACAAACGAGTAAGTACCTACCAACACAGCAAAATTATATTTTACAATAATATCCTCATAGGCAGAAAATGAAAAGTTTTTTGGGACCAAATGTTGAGTACATATTAGCTATGAAAAAAAATTGGGCAAAAATAAAATGATATTTGTACAACTATATCAAATTTATTTATCATGATCTTGGAAATGTTTCATAAATATGAACTTCAAAATATTGTACACACAAATTCTTTGTATTTTTGTAAAAATATGTTTCCATTAATATTATAGTAATTTGTTCTTAATAATATTTTAACAATATATTATCTGTATTTATTCATTTGATATTTTTGGAAATTACCGTCTAACGGCAATATACATAATAAAAAAGTTTTTGAGAATAATTACAAATATAACTAAGTTATACAGACTAAAAATATAGCAAATTGATAAGAGTAGCCTTAAATTAAACTAGGGCAGTATCAATGATAGAACTAGGAGTAGATGGCGATCGGCTGCAGAGTTAATTTTTAAGTATATTTGAGACACCACCGCCAATGTTTTTCTTACTGTTTCTATAGTTTCTGTCTTGACAAAAAACCGAAAGCCATCAAAAACTAATTTTGAATCAGCGATATCTGGGGAGAGCCAGATAAAGCAATTATGTATTATATTGTTCTAATATTGTTGAGCAATTTAAAGTGTATAAAATAAATAGATACATTATTAAAATATGATGTAGTACCTAAATATAGTTTTATTACCAAATGTATTTTACAAACCGTACAATATCATCTTTACCTGTTATAATAAGGTATATTATAAGTTCAATTTTAACAGAATGCGTTTGATAAAAATTTAAATATAATATAACAAATTAAATTTACTTTTTAAATTATTTTGTAACCACAAGACTATTTTATTTTATTGTCTGTTAAATAAAATAATTGTAATAATAATTAAATTTAGCCATAAACAAGAAAAGTATAATAATTAGTTTGATATTATATTTTAACATAGATACAAATTTGTCAAAAAAAATCCATTTGAAACTTCATAATTCCACTAGTTATAAAATAATTTATTTGTGTAGTGTAATTATAAAAAAAAAAAAATACAAAATGCATATTATCAAGTCAAAAATTCTAATAATTGTAATTATTCTATGCAGAATTGGCCTTTCTTTTTTTTTTTATGATCTTATTAGAAGATTGAGTCAGGTAACTTTTTATCCCATTGCGTATTTCTCATTAGGAACATTTGTAAATGTTTTCATAGCTCTAATCATAATCATTGTGTACTTGTTAAAATTTCAGTAAGCAAATCCATCATTTCTGGAACAAATGCTTGGAGTATGGACAAAAGTGTTNGAGCGAAGCTCATGGTAAACGGGATGTAGAAGCTGCTAACCGCCTGCACCAATTGGCACTGATGGAGCAAAATTCGGACACGGCTGCTGACGGCGAATATTCTGCAGATCTCAATCGGCTACAATCATCACAGGGATGATTTAATGACTAATATTTTTTCATTATTTTATTATTATCATTTTTATTCAAAATTATTAAAATATACTTTCGATATAGTTTTATAACTAAAAAAATGTTTCTTAAATACCTAAAAATGACTTACCCAATATTCTAATTAGTTATAAGACATCTATTACAATAGGGAACATATTATTACTATATACTCTTGAAATTACTTACACTGTACTTTCCGAAATACTTTTTTAACAACTTCCACTCTAATTCATTTAATTGACCTTTATTTGCAATTGGTAATATTGAATTGTATTCAATAATTTCTTCATACGTATCATTAACTTGAAGAACAGTGTTAGTTAAAGTTTTGTCCATCTGAAGTTCAATTTGAGTAATATTGTCTCTACATCATATTTCAATTTTAAAACTATTCTTAAAATTTGTGTTTATGACTTCAGATACAAGGCATGATAGTTTTTATGTCAAAATCAAATATTGTAGACATCTTATACATTTGATAAATGTGTAATATCATGTTTTAAGTTTGTAAATTATGTTTTTGATATTTATCTTATCCTTTAAAAAATATTATAATCAAGTACATCAATAATAGCAATATATTTACATGTATCCCATTAAATTATCAATAAAATCATTACAATATTTAGGTCCAAGTTTATAACATTTATTACGGTTGTAAAAAAAATAAAATAACTTACTATTAATATCATTGGCTAGCTTGGTCTAGGAGCCCAGGATCCCTCCTCCCCAGATATATAGTTACTTCAATTTTTTTTTTTAATTCTTTANATTTCTTCATACGTATCATTAACTTGAAGAACAGTGTTAGTTAAAGTTTTGTCCATCTGAAGTTCATTTTGAGTAATATTGTCTCTGCATCATATTTCATTTTTAAAACAATTCCTAAAATTGTATTTATGACTTCTGAAACAAACCATGATAGTCTTTGAAAATATGTGTTATAACACAAATGTTAATTGACTTAAAATGTGAATATTTGATAGCCCTTTTGATTCAGAAATTTGTGATAGACAGTTATTTCTTAATTNTATCATTAACTTGAAGAACAGTGTTAGTTAAAGTTTTGTCCATCTGAAGTTCATTTTGAGTAATATTGTCTCTGCATCATATTTCATTTTTAAAACAATTCTTAAAATTGTATTTATGACTTCTGTAACAAACCATGATAGTCTTTGAAAATATGTGTTATAACACAAAAGTTAATTGACTTAAAATGTGAATATTTGATAGCCCTTTTGATTCAGAAATTTGAGATAGACAGTTATTTCTTAATTTTTTATTGTGTTGTTTTACATAAGTTATATATATAATATAGCTGAGTGTGTATTATCAACAAATACAAAATACAAATTCAATGCGAATTAAATAATTTCATGTATTAAAACTAAACTATATCATTTGTATATTTAAATTTTATATTATACTTGCAATAGAACTGAATTATTCTCTATCAAAAAGTTATCTTATTAATTACAATTCTGAACTCCAACTCGAATAATTTTAANAATAATAGTTATAAAAAGGGAAAAAAATTATCTCCAATAACCTGTGCTTGGAGGAAGACATTAATTATTAATGTTTCTTAAATGTATAATATATATTTACCATCAGCGTTTATATATTTAAAAACAAACATAGATGAAAATAAAAATAAAAATATAACAATAAGGTATTAAATTAAATTTTAATACAAAATACAAATTAAATATTCATAATAATTTTTTAAATAAAACTAATTTTTTATTTTCTATTAAAATTTGATACATTGTCATTTTCTAAATAACACATTTCTTATACCTGCAAATGTTATCAATATTGGATATATTGTATGGATGTAATTCTTTTCAATCTGAATTCATGTAAATAATATTTTGGGTATTTAATATCTCTAAGTCTGTATAAATATCAAAGCTTACATTAAGGTTATTTTTTAAAATATGTTAAGCGAAATTTGAAATAGGTAGAGTCCTTTTTGATTTCATCTCAGAATTATGTTCTTCAAATCTCATTTCAATATTTGTATTTGTCTTGCCTATATACAATTTATTACAGTAACGTTTAAGTTTATATACCAGCATTTTTAAAAAAGGGGGATATTTTGTGAGTGTTTAGTTCAATTGTTTAAATGTATGATTAATTTATTATTAATTGTACAAGACATTTTTTACATTATTTGTAATGTGATTCAAAATTTTATTGAATTCGTTAGACAAATTATTTTGATATTTCATACTACAATAGTTAAAAACATTATTTGGTGAGTTGTATATTATTTTTAATTTAATACGTTCATGCATTTTTTAATAGTATTTAAATTTAAATTATTTGTATGGGTTATTTTATTGATAATATTGAGCTCGTGTTGATAATTAGGTTTATTTAATGGAATATGTTCAAGCCTATAGAATATTGAATAAAAAAAATGATATGTTTTGAGAATAAGGGTGATTAGAATCATGTGGTATTTGAGTGTCAGTTTGTGTAGGTTTCCTGTAAATACTAAAATTAAATTTATAGTTTATTATGGAAACTGTAAGATCCAAAAAATTTAATTTTTTATTCATTTGTATTTCGAATGTAAAATGAATGTTTTTGTTTAAGTTATTAACTAAATACATTGCTTGTCTATTTGAACCTCTAAATAAAATGGACATGTCATTGACTTATCTATAATATGCTTTTTTGCTTATATTTTTAAATATTTTAAATAAAAAATTCAAATTTCCATTCCAAAATTTTTAAAAAAACACCGAGATATTTTTCGATTCAATTTTCAGAAAACTTTCGGTCTCAAAAACTTTTACTAAGGTTGAGTTTATTATTTTTAGGGAATTTTTTAATGTTTTGTAAAACAAATTTTTTGAGTGATTAAATTTTCGAATGGTTTTTTCGATTTTTCTATGAAATATTAGGTGTGTTTTAGCGATAACCATAGTTATATTCGTTATAAATTATGGTTTTATGATTTTGGTTAATTAAAAAATTCAAACCATTTTTGAGGTATTTTTAGCTATATCAATTTTGAGAGTTTTGTACGTAATATTTATTCAGTATGTACTCTATTATAAAAATGTTAGACTTGAACAGATATATCGTTATTTGATTTTATATCTTTATGATTCCTTGTGTTCAATATAGTCCTACCAAACACACTGTTCACTAACTTATAACAATTTTTTTCAAATTCTTCATCTGTTTTTGCACGAAGATTTGTGTTAAATTCTATATATTCTATATCTTTTTGATCAAATACTATGACCCATGCATTTTCTCTAATTTTAAATCTAAACTTAAAAAAAGCCNTCATCGCGAAGCTCTCTTCAGGATATGTCAAATCCACTTCGAAAATATAGTCCTTTTCCCGGTCATCTTTCATTCTTAACATTTTGTCTATATTAAACAAATCTGAATTAAACCATTTAAATCCATATATGGTAAATATTTACACATCGTCCATCCATAGAGATTATTTGCATCCAAATCTAAGTTCTAATTCTACACCTGTTTTTCTATGCATAGCATTCCACGCAAAACCTGGAGTTTTATAATAATGAACAGAATCCAACTTAAAATGTTTTATCGAAACATCACTATAATTTTCCATTACATCTGTAAGTAATAATACATCTATTTTATTATTAAGTATAGTAAGTCTCTCATATTTTTTATTTCGTATGTTTCCCATATTTTTTTCAATTTCATTTAGTATTCTCTGTTTCTTCACTAGTATTGGTGGTAAATCCATCAAAGATTTTTCACATTCATGACAATTATTTTCTTTTTCAAATTTAGTTTCTTTTTCATTGGTTATTATCATATGTTAATTAATTTTTTTTATTTTTTGCAATATAAAGAGCATCATCTTTTATTTGCTCATANACATCTTTTTTATTATTAAGTATAGTAAGTCTCTCATATTTTTTATTTCGAATGTTTCCCATATTTTTTTCAATTTCATTTAGTATTCTCAGTTTCTTCACTAGTATTGGTGGTAAATCCATCAAAGATTTTTCACATACATGACAATTATTTTCTTTTTCAAATTTAGTTTCTTTTTCATTGGTTATTATCATATGTTAATTAATTTTTTTTATTTTTTGCAATATAAAGAGCATCATCTTTTATTTGCTCATAAAAAACCTCTTGCTTCGTCTTCACCTGAATATGTAACTAAATTCCTTTTATTTATATTACTATATTTAACATTATACCAAAATCTAACAAGTAAATGGTTTTGATATGTTTTTGTATAGGAAGCTGTATCAGAAGGTTGACATGTATACTTTCGAAATCAACATAAATAACAAAAGGAGCCATCTATGATTGATTGTATTTTTCAAATAAAAGAATACAATTAGATATACTAGGTAATATTGCTTTAGCATATTTATTATTTCTGCAATATTTCTCATGGTCTGTTAGACTTTCCTCAGTGTGAAAATTAGATAAACACATGTTGCATAAATGTGTTTTATGGACATGCTTTGTTTTTTGTGAACCAACTAACCTTATTAAGTTTCTAATCAAAAAATTATGTTCATTATTTTTTCCTCTAAGATAAAATAAGTAAATATGTGTTTCTTTTTGAATATTACATATTTGTATTGGTACAATATTTGTATTATCATCATAAGTAAACACGTTGATGAACATATTTGTTTTTTTTTTTCAAATTAAGGAATATCTTTTTATTTAACTGGAAATTCAAATTTTAAACTTTAAAATACTTCATCAAATTCATTTTCCCATTCTTTATATTTGCTAACTCTGTTTGCATCTTTTGTCACTGGATGTAGAGCAGCAAAAATTGACCAAAGAAAACATTNTGTATTATCATCATAAGTAAACACGTTGATGGACATATTTGTTTTTTTTTTTCACGTTGATGGATATCTTTTTTTTTTTTTTTCAAATTAAGGAATATCTTTTTATTTAACTTGAAATTCAAATTTTAAACTTTAAAATACTTCATCAAATTCATTTTCCCATTCTTTATATTTGCTAACTCTGTTTGCACTCTGTTTGCATCTTTTGTCACTGGATGTAGAGCAGCAAAAATTGACAAAAAAGAACATTTGTTATCTTCGTTTCAATGTTAATAATAGCTATTTTATCAGATATCATTTTTGGTAATCCAATATATGATGCCCCTCTAAGTGGATTATATTTATACATGTTTATGTTCATATTTGTATCCTGGTTAAATATCCAACCAGAACCCTTAGCTATAAATGCATCGCCTCGAGATTGAATTGTTTTTTTCACATTGTTATAAAAATCATTGAAAATACTAGAATGAAGGAAGCGTTGACTTTTTGTTATAGAGCCTGTGTTTATTTCCTTGTATAATGGTTTTTTCTTGATATATTTGTAACCTGGTTAAATATCCAACCTGAACCCTTAGCTATAAATGCATCGCCTCGAGATTGAATTGTTTTTTTCACATTGTTATAAAAATCATTGAAAATACTAGTATAAAAATCATTGAAAATACTAGAATGAAAGAAGCGTTGACTTTTTGTTATAGAGCCTGTTTGACTTTTTGTTATAGAGCCTGTGTTTATTTCCTTGTATAATGGTTTTTTCTTGATGTATTTACAAGATACTGTAATAGTTATTTTAAAATTACCTATTTCTTTTAAATATTCTAAAATTTATTTTTTAACAAACCCATTTAAATAATTCAAAAATTGATTTATATCTTTAAATAAGCGTTTATTTTCAACAATTTATGATAATACTCTTTTGTTGAAAGCAGATTGAGTTTTAGTAATTATATTTACAATCTTTAAAGCAGGTTAAAGCAGCTTTCTCTCTTAAATAAGCTATCATCCAACTTTGAGAATATTATGTGTTTTAGAATCTTATCTTCAAAATATATTCCACTACAATCATTTTTTTTTAGTTGGTCTTTTCTCAATACTATCTTTAAAAAATTTGTAGAAAACTCTGTGTGTTTTTATTGTTCTCCCTTATCTAAGTTCTTTCATAAATTCTAGTTTCAATAGTTCTATTTGGATCATTTCTTTGATGTTTTAATGATCTTAAATGTCTAGACCAATTTTTATAAGTAGTTGAATTTTCATACATGTTCATATGTCTTTTGAAAGCTGTTCTAACATAAATATTTTCTTCCATTTTATTATAGGTTAATTTTTTTTTTTTTCAAAATTCATTTTAAATAAGACCATCTTGTTTAAAATATATTGTTTAAAAATTGTTAGGGGTAACATAATATTTCAAATGAGATTTAACTCCAATATATGAAATAACTCTAGTTTAATATAAAAACTTACAAATCATAATTTGTAAATTTTTTTTTTTTAATTTTAATATTTCATTACAATTGCTTTTTCTCACACATTAAAATTTGGTTTTTCGGAATTCGTCTTGAAAGAAACTCCCATCAATAAATTCATTGTTTAAATCTTTAATTTTATAAGCAATTGAATATGTATTGAATATTCTGTAACAATAAAAATTTCCAATTTGAGTCCAATTTGATTTATATTTGTTAGCAAATGTTTTTCTGGACTTTTTTTTCCGAACCCTATCATTAATCTTAAATTTAATTTTGATTTAAATATTTCACTAGGGAATAAATTAATTAAAACTATTTCTTCATAAGATTTGTTTACATCAAATGATATCATTCCAATTGCTCTATGAATATCTTTGAAATTATATTCGTTCAATAAATCTTGTAATATATCAACCCATCTTTTATTTTTCTGAATTTCAAACTGTATTCTCATTTTATCATTTAAAGTTCTGTTGAAACGTTCAATAATTGCAGATTTCTCTTCGCTTTGTGTATGATATAATTTTCACCTTTATCAGTGTGAATTAATGTTGGTGAACTATGTTAATGTAAATTAGCTGTTTTTATTATTTCTTCAAAACCTTTAGTAACATTTTTTCCATCGTTTTTCTTAAGAGATTCAGACCAATCGAATTTTGAAAAAGTATCTATAACATTTAATATATTTAAATAACCTACATTTTCATCACCATAATTTTTCATTAAAATTAAATCTGCAGCCCACAAATCATCAATACCGTATGTTTTTATTTTCCTTTTCGGAAATCGAGAGCTTAATGGTTTATGTAGTTCTTTTGCAATACTTAGTTTATCTTGTTCTGTTATTTTTTCAAATTTTATTTTTGAGATTGTTTCTTTTCCTAAAGTAGTTTTAATAAATTAACTTTTGTTNTAATATTTTCTTTTCCTAAAGTAGTTTTAATAAATTAACTTTTGTTTGTTTTATATTTTAACCATTGTGTTGAAATTTTCCATAGACTATTTATTGTTTGAACTTTGATTGGTTTAAAATGTTTAGTTTTCTTTTTGCATTTGTGACAGTGTATTGGTTCTAAAAATTCTTTGTCCATATTTATTAATAAAATTAATTTATTTTGCTTTCTTTGTAGAATATTTCTATTAAAAAAAAATTTGTATAGTTTTAGATGTTTTTTCTAATTGAGTTTTACACGATATCATATGTAAACTCAGAATTAGAAACTACACAAATATAGCAAATTGTATCATTTAGTACATCCCCATTTAAATCTACATTCGAAATAATATTATTTCTATTTCCACTAACATTATCAGGTTGTCTGTTAAGATTTAATACATACATTGGTCTTGCTTTTTTAAATTCAATAGGTGTAATATACATCTGAGGAAGTTCTTGATGTGTTTTATGGAATGTTTATTTATATGACATATACATATTATAGGCAAATGGAAATTTATCATTTTTCCAATCTAAATTTAATGATTCTTGTGGATATCTCTGTCCATCAATTTCTAGCCAAATATTTTTTACATTACAATGATCAAAATAAGAAGCTCTTCTTAATTGTGTTTCTAATCCATTTGTTTGGAAAGTTACAATTCCAAATAATAGATTATAAACGTTTCTATATGTACTTGCAATATTTCTCTTGAATGTTTTACCATTTAAATTGGTTTCATCCATACATTTCCAAGATTTAAAATTTAACCTGTAATTATTTCCTTGAGATAATTTTGTTAATTCACTTATCTAGTCGACAGGTATGATTTTATATCGTCTAGTTTTAATTCATTAAGTCCTCGGTGAATTTGTAAAAAGAAAAATATGGACGAATGCGTTATTACACCTATTTATAAATGGGCAAACAAACACTGTACATATTCACTAGACAAATCGGTACGTTAGAACTGACACACGTCTAAATCTCTGTATCTCACGCGCGTGCACCAAAACAAAGACAGAAACACGTCTCTTCCGATCCCCTTGGGTATAAAAATCACCGCTCAGAACACCGCTTTGGGATGCACTGTTTTTACACGCGCTGTCATGTCGTCCGGCCGTAGCTATATGTAAAATATTATAAATTGTTTTTTTTCCCTCCACAATCCGTTTTCCCTACCACCGCGGCGCGGACCGCACGCGTGTTTTTGAATTATCGACGACCGGTTCCGAGCGGACGGCCGACGATATTGCGTTACTACTATTGTCCCCTAATATCCCGTGCTTTCCAGGATCGTGCCCGTGTGCGTATGCGTGCGTGCATGCGTCGACTGTACACAACCGACGACGACGCGTCGTACGTGCGACCGACCGAATTATTATTATTCAAGGCCGTCGCCGTCGTCCGTCGTCGCCCGTAATATTATTTCCTTCCAACGCCCAACGTATTTGGACCAGGGGTGGGCAAACGGTCGGTCGCGGACGATTTTTAAACGCCGATTTCGTATCGAGTTTTTTTTTTTATGCAAAGGTCATCGGATAAATAACAATAACATTGACTTTGTTTTCTGTTGTAAATTGAATACGAATCGACGGGGTTTATCGCGGCAATTGTATTTACCATAACGTTCTTCATGCATGTGTTGCTCTTAACAATAGCGCGACGCAAAACATTATACAACTATAAATTTCAGTTTTATTAATTCGTAAGTTACGCGTACATTATTAATACTCGTTACAGCAGGGTGACCAACCGCCACGGTTCTAGCGCGACGTTCACGATTTATACGTTTTTTCCCCGCGTCCCGATCAACGTTGCTGTGGGTTTTTTTCTGGACATTGCGAAAATAGTAACTCGTAAAATAATATCGTTTCCGCGTTAGCGCAATTTTATTATCTAATTATCTTCTTGTAAGTTGATGGGGAAACTTAGTGGTGACTTAAATTAATGGATTTCCTATAAAGAATATGTTAATCCGGGAACCAAATAATAATTGACCGTGTAAAAGTCATTTCAAGGTGGTCTGGACTGTAGATTGTGTACGACGTTTTTTTCGAACAGACCAATACTGTTATTTTAGATCCTGTACAATTATATTCCGGGCCAAATGTTTTCGACGTATTTCTTTTTTGTGCGCACACGGTATTTCGTAAATCATCGGCCGCCCAGTAAAACTCGACGTTTTCATTTTACTGTTACGGTCGCGGCAGATGTTTTTATTTTTTCTCGTTTTCTTTGTCCGTTTACAGGTACCCAACCGACCGAAATGAAATGAACGCGTTGAACGTCGGTCGGGTCCGCAGTACGTTTCAATAGAAATGACTCGTGAGGTTATATTGTTATACGATACATTCTGTATGGGCCGGCCGAAATTTCAAAGAAATACGAATTTCGACTCGGATACAATGTAATACAATAACACGGAGGGAACGAGTCCGATGTGCTGCTAAAAACAGGAGGGGATGACTGTTTACGGGGGAAAACGATACATATCTAATATACCAATACCAATGGAATTCGGTGTGTGCACTATAAGTAAATATGCCGATTCTCCTGATTATCTAGTTTATACGTTTTTAAATTATATCTATTTAACATTCGTTGTTCATTCAATTATACGCGCCGTTCCCCTACAAACATTAAACGCAAAGAATATTATAAAAATGGCNTTTGTTCGTTCCGGGCGTCCGCCGCCGATGTTCGAGAATCGATATCCATTGTATGGTGAGTGCCTAATTGATCACCAACGATGTTCACCGCGTTATAATAAGTATTTATAATATTTCCAATAGTGATTTCGTTTCTTCAGAACAACTGTCCGGCGCCGGCGACAAAATAAATCGTTTTCGTATTATACACGGATTATGTACAATACGTCGGTATTGTATATAATCTCTCGGCACGACTATCGAATCTGGAACGGACTGCTCTGTAAATTCTAAAACGACAAAATTCCACCGTACAAGGAAACACTGCGAAGAGATAACGGTCAATAAAACTAAAATGATTAATCACAAAAACAATCGCTAGGAGGCAACTCTCACTAATCGGATAAATCCGTGTCGTGTCGTTTTGCTGAAACTGTCAAAAAATAATTAGCTAATAGCAACCTTTGCGTCTGTACCGATCCGACCACCACCATGAACATCTAGTAATATGACTTTTTATTTATTTTGTTTGACCTTAGATGGTATTCAGTGCGTTTTTTTTCTTCTTTTGTCACTCTAATATATTGTTATAATTACCTTTAAGTATTTTGTAGTCAATTTCTAATCTTAATAACTACCAGATTAAGTTAAATGTGGTATTAAACAATAGCTGCCGCATTATAACAGGATGCCTTAAAAATACATCGGTAGAGAAAGTTTATCTATTAGCAGGTGTTGCACCTCTCAATATACGTAGGTATATAGATAAGGAAACGGAAACTACTGGGGAGGAGGGTAGAAATGGTTGAAAGAGCTTCTAAAATTGAGCATTCAGTATTGAATGAAGAGGCAGAATGGGGTAGATTATTGGGCATGGAGATGTGTAAATCTTTAATGAAGCTTTAATGCAAGGCCATTTAATGAATAATAAGAATACAAACAGTAAAAAACCTATGCTTATGAACTCTATAGTGCCATTACGTGGCTTAGGCCAAAATCGCATTTTATTTTGACTCAAAACATCTTTTTTAGATTAGGCCAAGTGCCTCTCTCTAGTAGAATATTTATAAAACATTAAATAGGAATGCATCAAAGACCACTAGAGTGCATGTATGTAACGAAAAAATCAATATTTACACTTTCCGGATTTTGCGGGTTAGGCCCCTTTTGTACTAATTGTTTCAAATATATTATGTGTGTTTTTAATTAGGTGATTAAATTGTTTGCTCCAAAAAATTTTTTACTGATAACAGTCTGATAAGAAATGCATAACAGAAGTACTAAACAAGCGTAATATGATAGAGTATTACGCTTAATAAATTCTTGGTATACCTGTTCAAAAACGGGAAACATATTAAATATAAAAATATCAATGAGTTTCCTTTTTAAATTAAAAAGTACTGCATCACAATTAATAAAGAGTAGCCATGATTGTAGGGAACTTATATGACTTACTAACATATTATATCGCCATATTGTCGTCTTGATTAGTAATTGTCAATCAAATCAAATCAAATTGTCATGAATTTGAAGAGCCAAACCAATATGGAATCGGTAAAACAAATAAAATATAAGGAAACTCAAAAAGACGAATATACTTCGCACGATGGGTGAGCCGCTGTTGTAGGTGAAAAGATGGAATATAGTATATAGAGGGGAAAATATTATACGCAACAATAATCTTTGCATAAAAAAAAAAAAATCGATTTTGAATAATAATGTGCTCAAAATTTTGATTACCGAATAGGGTCGTTTTGGATACTAGGAGTTTATGTTAATGAGCCGCCGTACAAGTCGGTGTTGTATCAACTGCAGTCCCGCGGTATATGGTGGCGACGGCGGCTACACACGTATTGGTTGACTTATCACGAAGTCAGGTCACGTTAGGTCAGATTGTTAGGTTACGTGGCGTAGAAAAAAGCAAAAAATCGAAACAAAACAAAACTTTCCCTTATTCGATACGGTTTTTTCCGTTGAGATCATAAAACAATTAATTTGTGTACTAATCGTGTCAGTTTTAACTTTTATGTATTTCGCGGTTTTTTTGATAATATTAACCACACAAAATATAAATTACAATTATACGCTGAAAATTAAAAATCACGAATTTTCATGCATTTCCAATGTTTTAATTTCGAGTTGCGTTTCGTTCCAAGGTTACGTTGGTTTCAAATACGGCCAGAAACGTGTCGTGTACCAAAAGTGCACGAGGAAGACGACATAGATGCAACGCCGCGGCTGCAGTCGTTTCTGCGTTAAATTGCCCATTACGACGATCAGACGATTCCGGCGATAGAGATTCCGAATCGACAGTAAAGAAACACATAATGCCATGATATTTTCTTCTTATTATTTTTTTTCGATATACCTGACTATATACCTCATAATACCACAATACAATTATAGTTTAATCAACCACAATTTATTTGTGATTGCCCGGTACCAGCATTGGCATTCTTATGGTGTCAACTATTAACACGAAATTACGATAAAAACCAAATTTGGAATTTTAGTTCATAGATATGTATTATATATTATATTATAATTATATATTTATGTGACTGTAATACACTTATACCAGAATCTAAAGAATTAAAAAAAAAAATTAAAGTAACTATATATCTGGGGAGGAGGGATCCTGGGCTCCTAGACCAAGCTGGCCAATGATATTAATAAGAAGTTATTTTATTTTTTTTACAACCGTAATAAATGTTATGAACTTGGACTTAAATATTGTAATGATTTTATTGATAATTAAATGTGATACATGTAAATATATTGCTATTATTGATGTACTTGATTATAATATTTTTTAAAGGATACGATAAATATCAAAAACATAATTTACAAACTTAAAACATGATATTAGACATTTATCAAATGTATAAGAATCTATTAAAAAAAGGTAGAAAATGTTAACAAAAAATTAGAACAAGGTAAAATCATTACTTTATCGATAACCAAACGTATGACCGTTCTTTTCGTTGGTCTATATTTCAATATCCTATAATCAAATTAATAACCAAAACAGTCAAAACTACGTATTTATAAAACAACACCAAAACACGCATAAATATATTATTTACCTGTTACAAATAATTATATATTCGTGATGATATTTTGTGTAACGTAAAATAAAATCGTATTATTTAGAAATTTCCGAAAAAATGTATTCTTAAATATATTGCTATATGTGGCCATTGTCAGTAAAAATACAATTTTTTTTTTCCAGAGTTTTGCTCGATATACTGGAATACACACCCGGCTATTTTCAATTATCGTAAACGGGCGGAAAGACGGCGGCGTATTGTATTGTAACATTCACGTCTGGTCGACGACGCCGTATAGGCGGTGGCGGTGACCGCAAGCACTTAAGAAACCAGTCTAAATTGAGGGTTGGTTCGTATAAAAACCACCTGCTACGCTAGGATATAATGGTGTCTGTAATAATATATTGGTTTTCCTGTAGGGTGTGTGAACCGAATAAACGCATTAAATGCACACACATTCCATATTATATAATATACTTTACAGCCTTGTACATAAATCATAACGTCTATACTCTATTCCAAAGGAGTTTCGNTTACATTCACGTAGGGTCGACGACGCCGTATAGGCGGTGGCGGTGACTGCACGTACTTAAGAAACTAGTTTGAATTGAGGGTCGGTTCGTATAAAAACCACCTGCTACGCTAGGATATAATGGTGTCTATAATAATATATTGGTTTTCCTGTAGGGTGTGTGAACCGAATAAACGCATTATATGATATGGCAAATATATTGTTAAAATAGCATAAACTGAACTTCGTTCAGAATCGTTTTTTTTGGAAGCAATAGTTTATATTCTTACTTTGCAGTATACATTAAATTACTTATAACAGTAGCTATACCCGTTCCATTATCCTAGAACGTCTTTTTAAATTCGGACTGGAACTGGCAGTGAGGGATCTATTGGTTTTATTGTATCTACTTTTCAATAAGAAGTAATGCTTTAATCGAAAAATGACAAAAAAAATTGTTTGTTGCATTTTGGATCTAGTTGATGCAATTAATGACCTCCTTTATTTTTAGGTTCCTAAATTGGTTTCAAAATATTTGGTATAAACCAGAATAAACCGTATAGGAAAAACAAATATTTAAGGTACGCAACGTCGTTACAGATTTCATTGTTTTTCATTTTTTTTAACGTTTTCAACCAAAAATATTAGTTTAATCAAAAAAATGCCAAGAAAACTTTTTTTTGTGTATGATGTATATTTTTTAATATTTTTTATACGGTGTACAAAAATTCTACCAGAAATCTTACTCTGATATAAATACGCATGACACCGTGACATCATTTCCGAAAGAAAAATAGAAAATGTTATTTTTTCAGTGAATAAAACTGGTTGCAAACTACGCGTTTCGTACGGCCGCGATTATGTATGATTTACGTCTCGATTAATTAACCTCATCTAAAATTAAACATATTGTTCTCTTATAAGGGCTCATTCAAACACGTGATTACGACTCTGGCATTAATGTTAAGTGTACTGAAAAAAAAAAAATGATAATATAATATGAAAATGTAAGGAATATTATTCCTTCAGTTTACAGGTAACATATTATTATGACTTGTTTTCAAGATATAATTGACTTATTTACAAGATGATTATGAAAAAATCATGATATTAATATTGTATGTTTGTGGTAACCAAAATAATTTTTTTGATTTGATACACATTGGACGTGAGAAATTCTGTTATTCTGAGACGAGGAGGGGTGAAGGGAGAGAAGTTCTATAGTCCCACTTTGATAACTTTAAACATTAATTTTTATATAAGAAAGCATTTTTTTTTTTTAGAATAAGAAATACTATAATATTTGATTTATAAATTATTGATTTTCCAATAATCACACGTTGATTTTATTTATATCCAAACTAAGTGAAAGAGTGTGTTTATGCATCATGTCAACCTCAACAAACGATTTTATTTCAATGATCTTTATCAGAAAATGTTGGATGGGTTGGAACTTTTTGTTGGGTTGGAACATTGAGGAAGTCAATTTTTTTTTTATTTTTTTTATGTTAAAAATTAAACATTTTTACTCCTGTGTATTTTAAATGCATTTTGCTTATCGTCTTACGAGTATATCGGTAAGTCATTGATATATTTTCTAAACAGAATACCTACTTAATATAATGTTAAAAATTGTCTTCATTTACAATATTATTTCATAGGTATGTGGCGTATTTTCAGAGGAAATAGGAGGGTCCCCGGCTCACGGGACAACCTAAAAGTCGGAAAAAAAATTGTAAAGAGGGTTTACATGTTATGATTGTTACAGTTCTTTTATAATAAGACGAATAAACGAAGTAAAGTAAGTATCTTAATTTAGACAGGCATTTATTTTATTATAATACATTTGATTGTAGACTATTGGTGAACAACGAAGGATCGCTGTAATACATGTTTACAAGACTAATTTGCCATTGTTTCGGAATTCAACTTTTTACAAAATGTGTAAACTTATATCCGATTTAATGAATATTGGTAAAACAACAATTGATTCTATACTTAAGGAATACAACCAAATAAAAACGATCTTAATTCCCTCAAAAAATCGTAAAAAAAAATTATTGATGACTATGACGATTTTGACAAAAACTCAGTGCGTAGACACGTCCACAGCATTTGGTTAAAGCGTGAAATACCAACTGTGGACAAAATATATCAATTTTGTGTCCACCGACGATAGTCTACTGTCAATATCGCGCACAAATTTATTTCGCCTTTTGAAAGCGTTGGATTTCCGTTACATTAAACGTAGCCAAAATAGTGCTCTGACAAAAAGAAATGAATTGGTTGTGTGGCGAAGAAAGTATTTAAAAAGCATAACACAATTCCGTGAGGAAGGTCGACACATTTACTAACTAGACGAGACGTGGTTAAACGTAGGTGATTGTTCATCCAAAACGTGGGTCGACGCAACAATGATATGTCACCGTGACGCATTTTTAAAGGGGCTTACTAAAGGTAGTATAAATCCTTCGGGCAAAAGGAAAAGGCTCATTGTCCTAAATATCGGTTCCGAAGATGGTTTTGTTTCTAATGCGTTATTATGTTTCAATTCAAAAAAAAAAAACACGACAGATTCACACGATGAAATGACACCTTCTGGGATTGGATGGAAAATATTTTACCCAGACTAAAATCAAATTTCGTTCTCGTTATGAATAATGCATATCAATGCAACAATCCTATCACTCAATTAAGATTGACAAAGCCCCGACATCGTGTACACGGAAGGCGGATATTATTAAGTGGTTAACTGAGAAGGGAGAAATTATTGATACTTCTATGGTGATTCCTGAACTGCTCCAAATATTAAAACGCCTGAGTCACAAAATGAAAGATATGTCATTGATGAACTTGCCGTAGCCCATGACAAGCCTATTTTAAGACTGCCACCATACCACTGTGAGCTCAATCCAATAGAACTAGCTTGGTCTTCAGTTATAAAATCATGTACTCATGAACAATACGACGTAATAAAAGCCAGATGTCAAAAAATTATTAGTTGAAGAAGTAAACCGCATGGACGCTGCGATGTGGAAAAATTTTATTGGCTACACAAAAAAAGGAGGAAAAAAAATTATATGACATCAATTTTGTCATTAACGACGTTTTGTCCGCGGAAACAGCAGTAATGAAGATCGCAATTTTAGGAGACAGGTCATCTGATGAAGATACAGAATCTGACTAGAAATAATTGTGAATAATATGTAAATATGCTTTCTTTTATTATTTTTATAAATACGTGTTTATTATTTTTTTCTAATAATTTTCGTAAATATGTGCTATTATTATTTTATAAAAAAAATTACCTATTATTAAAACTGAATGACATGTATGGATATAAGTGTATAACAGATACATGTCCATAAAAATTACAATATAAAAAACCAAGTAAGATACGTTGTATGAGTGAGCAATAATAACAATATAGCCGCGCAGTACACGTAGGTATTGCGATCAAGCTTAATATTAATGATTTTTATTATGATTCTCTGTATACACGGCGGACNAACCAATATATTATTATAGACACCATTATATCCTAGCGTAGCAGGTGGTTTTTATACGAACCGACCCTCAATTCAAACTGGTTTCTTAAGTGCGTGCAGTCACCGCCACCGCCTATACGGCGTCGTCGACCAGACGTGAATGTAACAATACAATACGCCGCCGTCTTTCCGCCCGTTTACGATAATTGAAAATAGCCGGGTGTGTATTCGAGTGTATCGAGTAAAACTCTGGAAAAAAAAAATTGTATTTTTACTGACAATGGCCACATATAGCAATATATTTAAGAATACATTTTTTCGGAAATTTCTAAATAATACGATTTTATTTTACGTTACACAAAATATCATCACGAATATATAATTATTTGTAACAGGTAAATAATATATTTATGCGTGTTTTGGTGTTGTTTTATAAATACGTAGTTTTGACTGTTTTGGTTATTAATTTGATTATAGAATATTGAAATATAGACCAACGAAAAGAACGGTCATACGTTTGGTTATCGATAAAGTAATGATTTTACCTTGTTCTAATTTTTTGTTAACATTTTCTAGCTTTTTTTAATAGATTCTTATACATTTGATAAATGTCTAATATCATGTTTTAAGTTTGTAAATTATGTTTTTGATATTTATCTTATCCTTTAAAAAATATTATAATCAAGTACATCAATAATAGCAATATATTTACATGTATCACATTTAATTATCAATAAAATCATTACAATATTTAAGTCCAAGTTCATAACATTTATTACGGTTGTAAAAAAAATAAAATAACTTCTTATTAATATCATTGGCCAGCTTGGTCTAGGAGCCCAGGATTCCTCCTCCCCAGATTTATAGTTATTTTAATTTTTTTTTAATTCTTTAGATTCTGGTATAAGTGTATTACAGTCACATAAATATATAATTATAATATAATATATAATACATATCTATGAACTAAAATTCCAAATTTGGTTTTTATCGTAATTTCGTGTTAATAGTTGACACCATAAGAATGCCAATGCTGGTACCGGGCAATCACAAATAAATTGTGGTTGATTAAACTATAATTGTATTGTGGTATTATGAGATATGTAGTCAGGTATATCGAAAAAAAAATAATAAGAAGAAAATATCATGGCATTATGTGTTTCTTTACTGTCGATTCGGAATCTCTATCGCCGGGACTCGCCTGATCGTCGTAATGGGCAATTTAACGCAGAAACGACTGCAGCCGCGGCGTTGCATCTATGTCGTCTTCCTCATGCACTCTTGGTACACGACACGTTTCTGGCCGTATTTGAAACCCACGTAACCTTGGAACGAAACGCAACTCGAAATTAAAACATTGGAAATGCATGAAAATTCGTGATTTTTAATTTTCAGCGTATAATTGTAATTTATATTTTGTGTGGTTAATATTATCAAAAAAACCGCGAAATACATAAAAGTTAAAACTGACACGATTAGTACACAAATTAATTGTTTTATGATCTCAACGGAAAAAACCGTATCGAATAAGGGAAAGTTTTGTTTTGTTTCGATTTTTCGCTTTTTTCTACGCCACGTAACCTAACAATCTAACCTAACGTGACCTGACTTCGTGATAAGTCAACCAATACGTGTGTAGCCGCCGTCGCCACCATATACCGCGGAACTGCAGTTGATAC
>CABPRJ010002467.1:0-23987 GCA_902439185.1 Cinara cedri | reverse complement strand
CCATAGTAATTTTCTCTCTGATATTTTTTTTAGCCTTCCTTCAGTAGTCCATCCAATTCAACCTTAACATTCTTCTATAGCACCAAATTTCAAACAACTTCAAACTTTTTCGTTCTATCTCTGTTTTTTCTAGGTCTTCTATAAAGGGTCATACTACATACATACGTTTTCAGTAGATTTTTTATCGTTCACAGGCTAATTTTTCTTGATGTAAATAGAGTTTACTTGTTGCTAAAGGCTATTTAGGATTGACAGATACGTTTTATTATTTTATTCCCATTTCTTCCAACATTGCTGATTGTAATCTCTAGCTATGTAAATTCATCTACTTGATTTACTTTTGTGTTTCCTCGTATTTATATCTATACTCTGTTTTTTTTGCCCTTCTACATATGAGCACTCTATTCTTTTAAACATTTACTTTCACGTGCGAATCGTTAATTTTTAATTCATCCATGGTTTTGGTAAGTTTGTCCAAATCTTCAAATTAATGATATTTCTTCTGCAAAACGATTTATTAATTAAAACAAATAATTATTTTTGTTTCTTCTATGTTATCTTGGATTTTTATAACAGCTAACTCGTCTTCATATAAGTTATACAAAAGTCTTTTAGTCAGATTTACATTATCAAATTCTTTTTCGATGTCCACAAAAGCTGTATCGCTTGTACAAGTTTGTTATAAGTTTGTTTTGTCTTTCGTAATTCTCTTTTGAATTATTAACTTTAATGCCAATATTGCATCTCCTGTTCTCATATTTTTTCTGTATCCGAAGTGGTCCTTAGTCAGCAATTTGTCTACCTTAGCTTTAATACGTTGGAATAAAATCGTGCAAGTATATTAGAGGCCTGGGTTAGCAGCCTAATAGCTTGGAATCCTTGAGTGTTTTTTGCAGCAGCTTCCTTAGGTACGGATATAAATATGCTTGTTATATAATTCTCAGACATTTCACCAGTTTCATATATATCTTTAATACGAGGCGTGTCCAGAAAGTAAGTGTACTCAATTTTTGTAGGCTTCAAAAAAATTTATTAAAAAAAAAAAATAACGTGGTTACATTAATATATTTGTGTGCTATTTTTCTACATAGTCACCATTTCTTTCAATGCAGGTTGTGAGACGGCAGATTAATTTTTTTATGCCTGCCTCGTAGAACTCTGCCGCCATCTCCTTTGTCCACTTGTCGACCGCCCCCTTCACTTCCTCGTCAGTTGAAAATTTTTTTCCACCCATGTGCTTCTTCAGGGAAGTGAACAAATGGTAATCTGAAGGCACCAGGTCGGGGGAACATGGGGAGTGGTTCAAAACNGCTCGTTAACAGACCCCTCCTTTTATTTTGAATAGCTCTCCTCAATTTTTTTAGGGTCTCACAATACCTTGCTGCATTGATGGTCTCCCCCTGAGGTAAATATTCAATCAAAATGATGCCTTTGTGGTCCCAAAACACTAATGCCATGATTTTTTTGGCTGAAATGGTGGTTTTGAACTTTTTGGTTGAGGGTGAAGTGGTGTGACGCCACTGTTCGGACTGTCTCTTAGTTTCAGGTGTATAGTGTGTAACCCAAGTTTCATCTCCAGTAATAATAGACTTGAGAAAATTATCACCGTCCAGTTCATAGCGTTCCAAAAATTCTCTGGAGGCTTGCACTCGATTCAACATGTGTTCTTCAGTAAGCTGTTTTGGGATCCATCTTGCGCACAGTTTATGAAATCCAAGTGTTTCTGTGATTGTTTCGTGGAGCAGAGACCATGACAGTTGCGGAAACATTGCAGAAAGTTCATCCAGAGTCAATCTGCTGTCGTCACGGACCGTATTCTCGACTTTTTTCACAATGTCGTCAGTCAAAATCGACGGTCTCCCACTCCTCAGATCGTCATGTACATTCGTACGGCCGTTTTTAAACTCCCTACACCACTTGTATACACTGGTATCGTTCATATGGCCTTCACCATAAACAGTTCGTACCTCATTAAAAATCTCATGTGGAGATTTTTCCTTTACAACAAGGTAACGGATAACAGCGCGGATTTCGCACTTGGTGGCAGACTCGATCAACATGTTTAACAAAAAATAATCGTGTGACCACAGTTTTCAACGTACTGAACTCGTTCTGGTCTTGTTTTAAAGGTTAGGAGTAAAGCTATACGGCAGTGTAGCCAACATAGTAAAAAAAATATTCCCTATGGCCGTGAGAGCCTCAGTACACTTACTTTCTGGACACGCCTTGTAATTTGATGTAATTTATTTTTAACTTTTTTCCCAGATTCTTTTCAAAATCTCCACTTGTATTCCATCAATCATTGCTGCTTCTTTGTCATTTAGATTTGCCAATGCTTTTTCAAAATCTTTCCTCATAACTAAGTCTTTTATCCTTCTTCAAATTTTTATTTTTCGTTTGTATCTTTATCCGTAAGTGATTACCTGCATATAGAATTTCTGAATATTTCTCAATTTTATGGCTATATCATTTTGTTCAACTGACATTTTTCAATTTGTTTTCTTCTCCTCCTCTCGCTCTGGACTTATACTGGTCAAATAACTTTTTCACCATCATATAAGCTTCATCTCGTCTTTTAGTTTTCCTAAGAGTTTCTATTTTACTATACGATTTATCTAGGTATATTTCTTTTACTAACTTTGACTTCCTGATAATTAGATTCCTCAGTACTATATATCTTTCGTGTCCTTTATTGTTCGAACTTTTATATGGCTTTCTATCCTCTAACATATTAATGATTGCAGTTGAAATCCAGTCCTTTCTTGCTGTAATGTTTTTATGACATAAAGTTTTTGGTGTCGTGTTTAATGTTTATAATTGTATCTTTCAAGTTCTGCGATATTTCTTTAATATTTTGGGGTTCTTCAATAGTTCCGTCATTTTTTCCTCCACTATATTGTTCCCTTTTTTCTCTGTCTCTTAGATTTTTAATTTACCATTCCACCATTTCCTTTTTACCCAGTAAATTTAAGATTACATTTCATCATGACTAGATTGTGGTCGTTATTTTTTCCACTCCTGGGTAACTTCTACATTCTTTGACTTAATTTTTAAATCTGTTTGTAACAATAAAGTAATCTGTTTGTTATAAATTTATATCTCTTGGCATTTTCCACATGTATCTCCTATACAAATAGTGATTAAAACAAGTATTTTTGTATATTAATCAATAGTATAAGTCAGATGACATTAATTCTCTGCTCGCAGAATCAATTTATACAACATATTTAATTATGGTTTGTTTAGCATATTTGTATAACTTTATTCCCATAAGCTTATCACTATAAATTATTATAATAACAGATTTAGAGTTTGAGTGTTTCTTTCTTTTTTTTTTTCAGTAGTATACAATAGCAATAATAATAACCGAATTATCCCCAGGATGAAGACTATTAATAAAAATAATTTCACTTTTCTGTTATCTATCTAATCTAATAAGTAATGCACGTTATCCCAACGTCCTAAAATTCTAACATTATATCAGGGATACTATGTTAATATAGAAATATTATGCTAAACTTTGCCTCAAACGAGATCATAGTTTGCGCATCACTGTCAAAACACATGATGCGATTTCCTCTCACTATTCTGTGAAATCGACAGTCGACTTTGAACTAGACTGTATGTGCGCCGATGAACGACAACCGGTCTGGCAGCTGTAATATTCTCGTTGGAGACAAGGTATATACTTAATGGTACTAATTATTTATATCTATGTAGTTATCCCTATACACTAAAAACATTGATTAGTTATCTATGTTCAAAACTACAAAAACATACTTACTACCAACTCTAATGTTCGCTGTAATGATATAAAACAAAAGTTGTTAGTTACATTTAAATGTGGAATTTTAAAGATACAATTATTATACATTTAATTGATCTAGCAAATAATAGTATTATAAATCATCCAAGAAAAGAGGATAAGCTATTTTGGGTTAATTTTTTTACTTGTTATTTGCACCTACACATAAAAATATAACATGCATATAAGTTCTCCGGTAGAAAAGTTGGGCACAGATAAAAAAAAAAATAACATTTTTGAAAATCATGAGCGTCCTCCCTCTACTCTGAATCTAAAATTTAATATGTCAATCTGTTAAAAATAAATTGTTAAGTAGTATTTTAGTGGTGCAAATTACAATTTTAATAAGGTGAACGATCACACAAATTACAATTTGTGTAGGTACAAGATGACGCAGATAACATAATTCCCATTAGTTTAGTTTTATGTTGGCACAAACTAAAATCTTAAATATTAGCGCAAATTACTAAGATTATATTTAAATGTGTCGCAAAATAAATACCCTCACTAAAAAGGAGGGCCCCCACCTAGGCTAAGCTTCAGTCCAACATCGTCCTAAGGCTAATTTTTATAAATTAGGATTATATTAACCATAACTCAAGGGGAAGGCATCAACTGTACATACGATATAGACTAATTCATAAGTTATTTAATAAACAATAGCAATAGTGAATGAAGTAATGTGTTAAACAGAACCCTTACTGCCGTGGGTAATACTTAAAAAAAATTCTTATAGTATTATCTACTATGTATCTCAATGACGAATAAAAACGAATAAGCAAAGATCATAAAGTCAGTGAATCCACACTGCTCGTGATTTAATTTATACGATGTGTATTGTACTTACGACAAGTGAGAACTGGAAAATAAAAAATTAAATAAATATTAGTAATTTAAATATTTTCATTAGATACTACACATCGGTGTAACCCAACCTTTTTTTACTTAACGACCCTATTTCATTTTCATAAACTCACACCGCCCACCTCATCCCACATCGCACACCAATAAATTTAAAAAAAAATATCGTTTTGTTTTTAATTGGCCATTATATAAAGTGAAAATTAAATATTTTCATAGAATTTTGTTCTCGGATAAGATTCTAGGATAACATAATCTTTATTATGATAATAAGTAAGTACAAGAAATATACAATAATACTAATAAATCCATAAAGTTAGTGAATGGCCATTCAACATTAATTTACTTTCTAGTACCAGTATTTAGTGCTTAATTAGTGCTCAATTTGTCTACGATAGGTGGAATTTTCCACATAGCGTACGAACTGCATTTTTAAACTAATGAACTAGGTGACATAAATATCACCCAGTGAAAATATGTTATCGGCTAGTTGATTATAGTTTTAAAGATTGGGCGATATACAATAATAAATTGTTAGAAAAAGTCATAAGACAACCTTATGTGAGTGCTCAATATCCACTTGCTAACTTCACAGATATACACTAAATTCTAACTTCATTTGAATAATAAAAGTCACAGTAGAATCGCCCCCATTAGCGCTCCCTTAAGTAAAAAGTCCCTTTAAAATTAAAAAAGCCCACAAGGGGGTGGTATTGCCCACGTTGGGCATCACTGCTATACAGTTATTGTTGAATAATTAAAATAAATAATTTATGGGTAAAATATTATTAGTTATGACTTCGCAAGTAATATCAATAGTAATAGGTATACTATTAACATCAATGACAATGCGAGACACCGACAAACAAAATCTGGTTCAAAGTTTGTATTCAGTGTCATACGAAATCGATATATTAATAACGATTGTCTAATTTTCAAATTATTATTATAGATAAATTCAAATCCTAAAACGACAATGGCTTTAATAATTACATTAATACATCTCAAAAAAAAAAATACATCAATAAAAATGTCTGTAAAAATAATCATTAAGTATTATATGTTTATTATAAATTCGAGATCATATAAAATATAAAGTGAAACCGATTGTTTTAATAATATAATATTACATATTGTACATACTGATTTTAAAAAGTTGGAAAGTTTGAGGGGAAATATAATGTATATCTGTAAGCAANTATCTATTTTTCCGGTTTTCCCATTTCTTATGAAAATAGCTAGGGAAATCAAAAAAACCACCTAGGTACCACCCTAGCCAGATTTCTTGTCAGAAAAATTGCTATAACTGGAAAACGGAGCGAAATTGCTGGTAGATAGAAGAGTTGTTCACGGATGAAAATAATAAATCAATAAAAAAAATAAACAACATTGTAAAACCAATGTATTCCTCGTTCTGCTCATAATCTAAACTTACTTTCTGTTTACTTTTTTACATAAACTTAAAGATGGTATTAAAAAAAAAAACAGTATTCGTTCTGTATTATTATTTTCTGTTTATCTCTATTACCACCGTTTTAATTTCAAATTATGCATACCTACATGTATAATATTATTATTTAATATTCGTTAATTTTATTCAAATTGACGGTATGTTTTTGTTTCAAATATTCATGTATATCAGTAATCTGACGATGGCGCAATGCCAAAATTCAGTAGTTACGTAATAATACAATTTTACAATTCTAAGCCAATGTTTAAAATTGTTTCAACATATAATTAAAAACTGTACATGCACTAACTGTAACTTGAAATACAGAATTCAAACAAAGTAGTGATATACACATTTCATTTGAATTCTGTAAAGTAGTTATAACATTTATTTAATGAGATTTTTTTTTACAAAAGCATAACTTATTATTGTTTGAGATCCTTTTGAATTTACAATTTTTTCGAAATAATTTTTAGATATTTGCACAAAAGGACAAGAGTTTGAACAGATAATATATAATACTAAGAAAAAGAGAACAGGCATACTTCGCACGATGCTAGACCACTGTTGTAGGTGATAAATTAGGCAGGTAAAAGGGAAATTTAATATCTGCTCGCAACGATTACCCATTGCTAACGAAAAACGGTTCTGAGAGAAGCTTGGTTAATAATATTGCAATTTCAACAATATATATGTATATAATTTAATAAATAAATAAATAAATACATCGTCTAATTTGATTTAAAATAAATATATTTTGAATACGACGATTAACGAAGTAAACACATTTTGCATGTTCCATTTATTACATTTTTTTACCCCTGCTACCTACCCGACGTGGTTTAGCAAAAAAACATTTTTAAAACATGAGTTTGAACGCACAACCATTGGGTTGACAATATTTACGTACCACTGTATTACAACTGTCATACTATAAAATTGTCATTATATAATATCCGCACATTACCAGAACTTCAAAAGGCTATAATTTCGAAACTAAGCCAGTCCGCTTGATTCTGACTTTATCATCGTTCTTAAATATATATAAACATGGTCGATTTAAGAACGATGGTAAAGTCAGGTTCCATATAATTTTTAACTCAAACGAATTTCGTCAAAATATAATATTAAAATTCCTTCATAAAAAAAAAATATTATAGTATACATTAAGCTCAATATTTTTTTGCCACAAAGTTCGACTTTTAAAGAACCTTCTGTTCAATTTTCAAGTATTTTTATTTAATAATAATTATATCACAGAGTAATTACCAAATCAAAATTTTGTGTAAACTCACAAAATTAAAATCTCTATAATTAGCACAAAAATAGCTCAAATGTTTTGAAAGTTTTACAATGTCTAAAAAATGAAAAATGAGTTTTCTGTAAAAGTTTCGAGTTTCTAAAAATATTTTAAAATTAATTACAACATAATGAAAAACAAAATTGAAAATAATAAAAGCATTATTTTCTTAAATTATTCCCGGTTATTCGCACTTATTGGAAAAGCTACTGGGCTAGCCAAATAATCCCAAACAATCAATAATTAGCTGTTTGAAGAACCATCCCAGAGAAATTTTCTTTTAAAGAAGGTGCTACATATGAAACTTGATTTATAAAATAATATTGTTTAATATTTAAATTAATTTATTTACCCAACAAGGATAATAATTTGACAATATTATTACTTATTTATTTCAATGTTCTAACTAGATTCAAAATAAAATAGGTCCTTGAAAATAATTAATTGGAGGAAGATTTTTGTTCGAAATGTTTATAATAGAAAAAAAAATCACATATCATAATATAATCGTTAATTTACTCTTCACTAAGATTAAAAAAGAAAATATTCTAAACCTGGAGTAAATATAGTAACTACATTTAAATCTAGTGTTTTGACGTTTTCAAAGTAAATATTGAAAAATACCATTTAGAAAAAATTAAAAATGAAAAACTTACCTTTCGTATCTTTATTATATTTGAAATTTTCTATGAAAATACAAATAAACTGGTTAGTAATTATAATTGTTTTTTTTAATCCATGCTAACATGGAAATGATTCTCTAGGTTGATTTGTGCCGGAATTTCCCAGTAAGTAATTATCATTGATAATTTAAAACCTTCTGCGGACATGTGTAAAAACAAACGCAATATAATGAGTGAACAAATAATAAAAGTGACAAAATATGACCACCTGAGGTACACCTAAGAAGAATGTCATGTTCTCTAAAACATTGCCATTTATTATAAAATGTTGCGTCTAGTTTTATAGATCTGGACAATATTGATTACCTCTTTTAACGTAGATCCATTTAATATGTAAAACAAAAATTAAATTTGAAGTTGTTGATGTATGTGGATAAATGTAAAATTATGCTGTTGCTATAAGTCTAGAAAAAGAGGAGTTTAAATTCAAATTCAAATAGATTTCGAATTTATGATGTAATGATGATATGTCTTATATAATTTATAAATTTATAATATTAGAGCGATTGCTCTACTACCGATTTTTACAAATTTGTTGGATGAAAGATGTGCCAGAAGATAACGAAAAAGAGAAAAGTAAATTTAACAAAATTGTATAATAATCGTAGAATAAGTTCTGTATTTCTAGGACAAGTGAAAAATGGTAATAATTTTGCCTTTTACGACAGCAGAAAATTTTCGTGAATATTAAGTGATATCTAATAATGAGATAATGGTACTTTAGAAATTATTATTATAATACGATAAAAGTAACTAATGCAAAGAGTTAATTTTAAAGAGACTTCGTAGGATAATATAGACTGGTGCATCCTTTTTTCAGAACATTCAAAGAGAATTCGGTGGTAATATCAACTTTGGTTTTTTCAAATGGGAACCTAGGTATGTCTAACATTCCATAAATATACCGATAATTACAAAAAAATAAATTTTGGTAAAAATTTAACTGAAAATATGAGATTATACTTAATTTATTTTCGTATACATACTATTTTGGAATACCAATAGATTTCTTCTTCCAGTATACACTACACAAATAGATACGAGTTTTGTTATAGAATTTGAATTACGTTTTTATTTTAATCGCATAAATCATAATACTAATTTAACTATTATAACTTATAACTATCATGTTAAAATTAAAAATTGTCAGAAAATGTAAAATAAATTTTCTTTTTCTCATTCAAGAGTACATTTTATAGATTTGAGACAAGCATCGTACAACAACCTCTAGATTAAATTAAAAGTGCATCGAAATCCCAGCCCTAGTTATAACTAACATTAACTTTTTGTAAGTGTATGTATTATTTTTTGTCTCCTTATTATTGTTTACCCTACATTAGATGTAATATTTCTCAATGCTTCCTTAGCAACATACTCTTTTATCCTTGTAGGTTCATTATCTTATAGCTTACAAAACTTGCTTCATATATAGCTATCTTGGTCTTTTTAATTTTTAATTAAACACTCACTAAGGCGTGCATCACTCGGACAGTCAATAATTTCGACAATTTGTCCTGTTAAAAATAATGAGACAACAATATTTAGTACTCACATTATTATTATATTTGATGAATTCATTAAGAAAATTAAGTTCTCGAGTAAATAAATGCATGAATAGTTAAATAAACCCAAATAACCTAACGTCTTAACCAAACTTTAAATCATAATTCAAAACAAAATGTTTTTATTTAAATACCTAAAAACTAATAAGCAATTAATGCGGTTGAAAAGCAGACTTTAACTTTCATTATATTATATTAATCGCAAGTTATGATAATTCATAGCAGAGTTTTTTTTTAATGATATTTTTTTACAATAGGTGTTATTTATTTCGGGTTATACCGACAAATATTTTAACACGGACTATTGGTTTGTAGTGTACTATATGGAGGTGAGGTTATTATAAACAAATTGCAGATAAATCAGAATTGCGTTATAAAAATCTGTTGGAATAAATTTTTATTGCAAGATATCCATGGCAAGACTATATGGAATAAGGTGTTTTTCCGATAAAGAATAAGGTGTTTTTTTTTTCTACAAAATACTTGCAATTATATTCAATTTTATTTCATATAAAAGTAAAATACATATGTTTAAATATAGATATTTTGGGCAATATTTTGTTTATTATTTAGAACCGGTTTATTTCAACTTATGAAACTTATCATTATCATAGGACTTAGGCGTCATATGATAATGTCCCAATTATCCTATAGCGCAACTAATTTTAAAGGTATTTTAAAGTATAACGATAAACCATTTCTTATGAAAAACGATTCTGAGCAAAGTTCAGTTGATAGTGATGCTTTATCAATAGTATATACGTCATATCCTATTAAAATAATTAAATTGGCTTTCAATATTTTCTTTATAATATTTCTTTAATATTGTGCCGAATTATGAACCTCCTCTCAAAATTTAAAGGAAAAACAATCTGTTAAGTCTAACAATTCTATCCACACAATACTTACCTAATAAATATTAAGTAAAAAACTTGCAAAATATAATATCTATAAATAGCTTAAAAATCACGTGTTAAACTACAAAGAAAATTAAAAAACGATATTTTTGGTCACTATAACTAGATAAAAAACGTAAAAAAAAATTATTTATTATTTATTATTATTACCTAAGCTATACAAATTTAAAAGAATGAAATATTTGGGCAATAAATTAAAAAAAAAAATCATAATTTTCGTCTGTTTGAATTTTCCCAATTATTATGTAAAGTACCCTGGAAATCAAAAATTAACTTTCTTTGTCAGCTTATATGTTAAATGGATTTCTTGATCTCATATGATATGTTGTTATTTTTCTATTGAAGAAATATTTCTGGAAGAAAACATAAGTTGCATTTACTAAATCGTATGCAGTCGTTAACTAGGTACGCCTTAAATATTTGCCATTTTACCTATATTTTCTTTAAAGATATTCCACATTTTTTCAATAACCCCTCGGATGTTCTAAAAATGTCCTCCTCATTGCACCAACAAAAGAAAATTACCATTCTAAAAAATGCTAGTCTATACTTCGGAGTAAGTTTTCTGGTAAAAAAGTTATTTACAGGCAGAAAAAATACAAAACCAAAAAAAAACACACATCAAAGTAAAACCAATAGATCTCCTACTACGTTCCAAATCTATAGATGTAGGTATATAATTTGTTGTTTTCTCTATTTGTCTGAATTATATAATATCGGTTACATGACTAAATTACAAAATATGTTTTTAGTTTTCTTGTATTTGTATAGATAACTCAAAATTGCACCCACGATGGACGAAACACAAAGAAAAAAAGAAGATTTTTATACTGAGATAGAACTACTAATAGAAGGGAGAAGTAATAGTGAAATAAATATTTTACTAGAAGATATGAACGCTAAAATGGGGAAAGAGAGATCTTTTAGACCAACTGTTGGTAGCTACAGTAGGCACGAAATAACTTATGACAATGGAACAAATGTAATGGATTTATCTATAGGTAAATGTCTTAGAGTCAAGAGTACAATATTCCAAAATAAGAACATACATAAAAGGAAGTGGATATCATCTGATGGTAGGTACTCAAATCAAATAGTCCAGATATTGATAAATGAGAGATTTACCAACAACATAACGGATGTAAGAACATAAAGGGGAGGCGACTGCGACTCCGAACATTTTCTAGTAACAAGCAACCTTAGGGTTAAATTAAAAACAATGAGTAGGAAGATGAGGTCGGAAATTGTGAGGTATGATGAAGAAAAACTCAATGATAATAGAAAAATTAGAGTTTCAAGAAAATATGGTAATGGTGCGAAAAAGTAACTCAAATCTTGAAAAAGTAGATTGACAATGAAAAGTCATTAAACATACCTTGGAAACGAGTCAGAGAAAGTTTTGGGAAAAGTCCACAGAACGAATTAACTACTGTTTAACACTATTTGCCAAGAAGCCCTGGACAGAAGGAAAATAGCAAGATGAGAAAAGATAAAAAAGGCTAAATGATGCTAAAAATTGTGAAAAAGAAAGAAACTTTAGAGTAAAAAGAAAAGAAGCTCATAACAATATTAAGTATTAAAAAAAGTATGTTCAAAATGTAATATAAGTAGCGGAACAAGATTACAGATCACACAAAATGCGGCAGCTATATTACAAGGTAAATAGCTTTAGAGGTGGATACAGAAGGCAAGACAAATTTCTGAAAAATGATGATGGAAGCCTATTGACGAACCAGGAAGGCAAAATTGAAAAATGGGCAGAGTATTTTAAAAAACTAATCAATTGTGAAGAACCAGTAGATATCTTTACATATAGTTTCAACAAACCCAATGATAATCCTTGTCCAGCCCACATCAAAGGAGGAAATCGAACAATAAATCAAAAGGCTCAAAAACCACAAGTCACCTGGGAGAGATGACCTTCAAAGGAAAGTATTAAGCATGCAGATAGCTCCATGATAAAGAATATATACTTTTTAATAAAAATAGAAGTGGAGGTAAAGGAAACTTTACCGGTAGATTTGGGAATAGCATATATATACCCAATCTATAAAGAAGGCAAAAAGCAAGTCTATAAAAACTATAGGGAAATAGAGTTGCTAGATACAACATAGAAGGTATTATCAATTTGCATAATGGATAGAATCAAATATCTGGCCAAAAAAGTGGTTCGGAAATCAGATATTAATAATCAGACAGCTATTCCAGAAAAGCGGGAAATACAAAAAGGATCTCCACATATTCTTTTTAAATCTTCAAAAGGCGTATGACAGTATAGATAGAACTAGCATAAGCGAAATGTTAGAACGTTTCCATTTCCTAAGGAAAATAGAACATTTAATTGAAGCTAGTGTAATACAGACTAAAGTTATTCAAAGTAGGAAACACAACTTCAAAGATGGTGGAGGTAAGAACCGGGCTTGGACAGGTTTATACCTTGTCACCAATCCTTTTTAATTAAGTATTAGAGAAGTTATCCGAGAAATAAATATTAAAAGAGATGAAGGAGTAATAACAGATAGAACTTGCTTTGGCCTGCTCGCCCATGCAGACGATTTAGTCCTTTTAGGAGAAGAGGAAAAATAGGTGGTAGACTTGTGTGAAAAGTTAATAGAAGCAGTAAAAAAGGTGGGACAACATCTCAACACAGAGAAAACGCAATGCATGAAAGTAAGTAGGGAACTAGGTAACGTCCCCGAAACTGTATCCATAACCGTAGGCCATTATGATTTCAAAAAAGTGGAGGAATTTAAATACCTGGACACTATTGTAAAACAGAAGTATGAATGTCAAATAGAAATTCAACAAAGAATTAAAATGGGAAATAAATGCTTCTATGCATTAGGCAAACTATTCAGCTCAAAAATTCTATCAAAAGAGGTTAAATCTGAGGGTAAACTCGACTATATCTGATAATCATACAACCAATAATAATGTATGGTTTACATTTTTGGATTTTGCAAAGGACTGAGGAGGATAGATTACATATTTTTGAGGGAAAGATACTGCACAAAATATACGGACATATTTATGATCAAGATTTTCAAAGATGGAGGAAAAGCCACAACGTAGAATTGATTGAGATTCTAATAGACCAAGTATTGTAAGCAAGATTAAATGGAAAAAGTTGGAATGGGCAGACCACTTATGTAGTAAGCAAGATCAATGGTTCAAAGAGTGTTCCAAGAAAACCCAAGGAGCAAAAAAATTCCACTGGGTAGACCAAGGCTACGCTAGAAGAAGGAATTGGTAAATGATTTCCTAAATGCTAGAAGAATAAATTATGAAGGCGTGTATTGGAAGAAGGTAGCGGAAAATAGAGAAGAATGGGGAAGGATTTGTTCTACAGCAAGATTGAATAATACTATATTGTCAATTTTATACTACGTCTGTCGTAATGTAGTCGGCTACTTACATATTTTTATCCTAGAAATCACAAGTTCAAACCCATATTTCAAAAAATTATAATATTATTTGTATTGGTTTTTTTTCCTTTCCTTAAACAGGTAAAAAACGAATTTTGGGTGTACCTATCAGGGAGGCTATTATTTCAATTTCCGAGAAGTTTTCTCAGTAAATGGAAAACATCAACTGAAATCCGCTCATATACGTTTTTAGTAAGCAATGGTTTATTGCGACTTACAGATAAAAATTAATTCCCCATCTTTACCCTATCGTGCCAACTTCTCACTCACATTTCTTAATGGTATAAAATCGAATAAATTATATACAGTTTCAGATAACAACTTAAATTGGTAGACAATTGCATAATGCGTGTTCTGTCAGATTAAATAGGGAGTTAAACTGGTAACCACATTAGCTTACGAGGGGAAGTGTGACCTATTTACAATAATATCTACTTATTCTTATACTACACAAAATATTTTAGGTTCACTTACTATATGTTCCTAGAAAAAATAAAACAAAAATTAATTTGGAAATATACAGTAAAATTCATTATGCTATATTAATTTCATAGAAACTGATATATACAAATAATTACAGAAAAATTGATCATATTTCACACCAATACAAAAAAACACACAAAAAGTTCTTTTTATGTTTTTGTATTTCAAGACGGTGTTAGGGATCCGGTTAGGTAAAACTTAAGAACGAGTTTTTTCGACCCGTAATAGTTGAGATGGAGCCAGTATTACTCACCATATAAGCGTCTAAAACTAACAACAATTTTAGTATAAAAAAAATTAACTTACTATTATCAGCATCTAGAATAAATATTAATATGAACATATCACCTCAAACGTTGTTAAATAATAATATTTAAATACCAATAAAATAATAAAGTAAAAAAAAAAATGTTAAAATTGTTAATACTCATTAATAAATTTAATTAACATAACATAACATATTCACAAAATTAATGAAGTAACCTAATTATATATCGGGTTTGAATTTAAAACTATTTCTGGGATGACTACCCGTAATATAAAATATGATTTTCCAAACAAAGGAGAGTGTGGAATGTGCTACCCAATAATATAAATAACCAATATTAATATTATTTAAATTCAATGATGTAAACGAGCCCAACAGCAGAATATCAAAAATAGCAAGATATTATTTTAACATTTTTAATTATTTAAGCACAATATACACTATTTAGCTGCCGCTTTTTCGTCGTTACATTTTCGCCGTTGTAATTAAAAAAAAATAACAAAATTAGAAACTTATATATATATTTAATTTTAAATAATTCGAATGATTATAAAAATTGTAATTTTATTCCATTTTTGAGAGTCCAAAATAAAACATTACATTTAGTTAGATATAATTAGATTAGATATAATGTAGGTATAATAGATACATATATAATCAATATATTAATTGAAACAATTCTTTAGATTTCGAGTGTAGCGAAGAATGTATTGTCCTTTTTTTTTTCTATACAATGACAAAAATTGCTACCATAAATCTTACCTCGATACGTACGTATATTAACACATTTGAAATTAAATATAGTCTAGAAAATAGTCTTCAGGAGGTCATTTTTTGATTTTCCAAACGGCTTTTATAATATCTGGGAAAACTCGGGAGAATATGTAAAGAAAGTGGAAAATTTCCATAAACAATGCTTTTTATTATTTTTAATTGTGTTATTTGTTGTATTTAGTCCAAAATATTCGTCGAGAATTGAAATTTGGATAGAAAACTTATATTTGCCTATTTCTGTAAACAAACATTTGATCCATATTTAAGTTATTTAAAAACACTTTATTTTGTGAGGAATATTTATTTTATAGATGCACATGGATAAAATTTTGAAACAAACCAGAAATGAATGAAAATTGAACAGGAGTTTAATATCATAGGTCGCATATATAAATACAAAGTTAATTTAATGAAGTATAGTTTTTTACAAGAATATTAATATCAAATTTTTTTGACGAAAATTTTTTTAGTAAAAATCTGTGTAGAACAAATCTTGTAAATGGTCGATATATATTGTTTCAATATAATATTTATTTTACTGTAATATGNTGTAAAATAATGCAGACATAATATTGTAACGTAATTCTATTTGAAGTAGTGTCACTACGTACCTTCAATGTCATCACGGCTTGTAAATATTTTTATCCAAATTACTTATTGTAAATAATTGTTTTTTAGAATTTTTTTTTTTTTAATGCCGAAGTGGTCTTACGACGAAATTTTGACGTAAATGGTTTTATAGTGAAGTGGCGACAGCGAATTGGCAATGACCATTTATTCGTGTTTGAAAATATATTTAAGGCGACCAGAACGACATGGACGAGAAGTACGACGTCCGGGAAACATTTAAGTATTGTTCAATTTGTTTTTATATTTTTTGTGTTTTTATAAAATTTTCCGTGGATCGTTTATTACAATCTGTTTTTTTTGTTTAAATAGTCATAAGATATATCACTGTCTAGTATAAACTCATGCATATATGATAGTATAACAGATATTTTTTCAAAGGCATCGTTACAGCCAAAATACCATTACGAAAGATGTTAAACGTTTAATATACTTATTTGGAACTTATTTTGTGATGTTCCATATTTAAAAAGAACATTTTATTAATAATTCAATAACAAATAATTATTTTGCAAATTGAGTACTTACCAGGATTCGCATCTAGAATAATAAAATAAATATTATTTTTAATATCATGCAAAAATTCCCGTAGTTTGGAAAAACAAAACGATTATGTTCACATATGTACAAGGGCAAAGTGGTCCATCGAGATTTCGGGAGTTTTCCCGATGGACTAGACTGCTATGAGCTATAACTATAAGCTTATAAACATTTTAATTTGCGATTTTTGTGCGTAGTTTTTATTCGGTAGTACTCAATGTTTAAATTGTCAAACTAAAAATAAATGCATACAAATTTCAGTGAAGGTTCAATAAAAGTCTTACTTTGTAGTCGGAAAAAAAATTGTGTTTAATGTAGTATTTTTTCTTTTGATAGAGAAATTTTAATATCAAATTACGTATAACAAATCTAATTTTGAAATTTTTTGTCCTGAACATATGTATACTGCTGATTTTAAAACGATGATAAGGTCAGAATTAATTGAACTAATATTAAGCAGATATTATATGTTATGTTAAATAACTATAAATTGTCAAACTTAAATATGTTTGCCGTAATTTAATGGTTAAAATATTCTATTGACATCATAGAGATCATATTTGTAAACCGAAGTTTCGAAACAAATGCATTTTAAGTGTACTTAGTAACTATCGCTCGCTAAAACTATTTAATAGAAAAATAACCCTCGATTTGTTGTGCACGCTTTTCTACCAGAAATCTTGCTCTGATTTTTAATTGTAGTACTTTTTCTGAAGGAAATCGGACTAGAGTGATACTATAGGGGAGTCATTTTTCGATTTGTTTTGGAGATTTCTCGATAAATGGGATGAAACGGAAAAATGTTCAAAATGTAGGTATCAGTTAAAAAATATTACGGCCTTTTCTGTTTTTTACGAACAACTTTTCTACCAGCAATTTTTCTCAGATTTAAAATAATAGCACTTTTTGTGGAAAAAAAAATCTGAGTGAAAACGTACTTTAAGGAAGTCATTTTCTCAAGAGTTTTCCCAGTAAATGTGAAAAACCGCGAAAAAACGTAAAAAACGGGAAAATCAGCGCAATATTAAACAAATATTATTTAAGTAAATATAGAATGCCTATTTAAATTGTTTACAATAGTATGGCATACATATTGTTGAAAAAGCATCACTATCAACAAAACTCTACACAATATCTTGTTTAATTAGTATAGATTTATCGTTACTTACAGATACAAATTAATTTCTCCTCTATATCCTACTTTACCAACTTCTCACCAACAACAGTGACTTCATCCATCGTGCGAAGTATAATCTTTTTTTTGAGTTGCGATTCAGAAATTCCATTACCATAGAAATTTGTATTTTTATTATATTTATTGCATGGAAAAACGTTGTCAAAATAGGTTAGATTTTTTAAGCACTTGGCACACTCTCACATTGCAAGAGTTTGGTTTTTATAATAGTTTTTTAATAGTGTTTATTTACGTAAAACCCAGATAACCGAACATAACAATGAGTGATGAACAGCGAACGACTGTATCGGATTTAAGTCAGATAAGAACTTAATATTACGTATTCAAATTCATATTAAGATTATTATACATATTTTTATAGTTTTAAGAAGTATCTTACCAGCTGGTAACGGTATAACTGTTTGCCATTGAGGGTCTTGAGTTAAAAAAAAAAGATATAATTATTATTATCAAGTAATTTTTTAATTCGTGAATATATATTTATAATTGTAAGTTAAGTTTAAAATTAAAAGTTTCAGTTCTTTTTTTTCTTTTGTTACTTTGTAAAGGCACCTACAAGTTAATTTAAAAAAAAAAACGCACTTAATTTATTTAAAATAATTTAATTATTTTTAATATAAAATTAATAGTTTTTTAATTTATTAATTATTTATTAATTATAATAAATAATAAATTATACACGTTTCAGGAGTGCTGCTGATTAATTTGTGTTTAGTATTAGTGTTTTGAAAATAAATTAAAGAATTTTACATAAATTAATTTAATAGTTTATATAATTGATACTTATTGAAATTTAATTATTATTATTTAATAATCATCGTATAATATCTAAAATCATAGATTTAACATTGAATTTTTTTTAATTAGTTATTCTAAAAATATTATTAATGTAAAATATTTGAATACATTTTCATAATATTTGATTTACATGTATTCTGATATTTTTAAACATTACTTACTATCGGGTGCCAACATCTCTGTTACACCCTCTCCTACAGGAAAAAATTATAATCATTTTTAAATGCCACAGAAAATTATAAAATTGGTTACATGTTCACACGGCTGGGCAAATAATCTCTTTCATTTGGGACACTAATGCAGAAAGCGTTATTACAAATATATGAATAGTAGGTATACACGTATTTATCTACTACGTATAAAACGCCTTTAAATCCCAACAATACGATTATCCGAATATATTCGAATTCATTATTATTCTGGTTTTAAAATATCCAAGTATTCGAGTAGTTCCTGAAAAATTATTATATAAATTATAAAATATTTGTAAATTTTCGAGATTTTGTCTAAACTAAATATAACCATACTAGTCAAAATATTTTGAAAATCTTATCATGTATATAAAATGTTAATAAAAACATTACAAAACTTCAAAAGTTTACATTTAAATACAACTTAAATTATGCATATTTACCAATTATCGTGTATGATCTGCATGTGTCGATACAGACCGTCACAAAAATTATAGAAATTATAGAAATTATAATTAAACGTTTCATTGTTAATGTTAACTGTTGAGTATCTTACAAATAAGGAAAAGAACGTCAGTGTTATATAAAAAAAATTTTTTTTCACAAACATTTATAGTGGTTTCAGACGATGCCTAAACAAATATGTAAATAATGTGTTCTTTATTCCATACAATATTTGTTTAATACATCTGGAAATCTATAATAAATTAAATATTTACACATATTTTGTCTATAAAATTAGTGAGTTGAGATTTTTTTAAATGTAAATCTTTTAATGCTATATTATTTATTTAAAAGGAATTTGATGGAATAAGAATAAAGCATAATTTTTTACCTCAATACTTAAGTATAACGCAAGACTGCTCGCTCACATTCAATGAACATCTGAGTAGCTTAAGTAAAAATATTCGAACCCGTATTAACCTAGTAAAAATGCAAGTTGGTACAGGCTGGGATGACGATGCTAAGAATCTAAAGGATAGCAAGTTTGGGCCAAGTCTATAGTACAGTGGCGTATGGGTCCAAAACACGGGATGATAGCTCACACGATAAGAAAGTAGATACGCAGCTTAACAGTGTAATGAGAATAATTAGCGGAACTGTTAAATCTACACCACTTCAATGGTTACCAGTACTGGCAAACATTAAACCGCCACTTATACGAAGGAATGAAGTACTCTTAAAAACCATTAGGAAGTCTGAAGATCAAAAATGTTCACCCCTATACCAGATGCTGCTTCATACACCTCATCAGCGCTAAAAATCCAGGAGTCCAGTGTCCTCGAATAGTAAAATTTCCAGTTCAGGACAATGCTGAGGAATGGTGAAAGAATGGGCTAGCACTACTATATCAAACAGGAAACTTGTTCTCGACCCTAATATTGGAGTCCTAAGGATGAACCTTCTTCATAGCAAATGGTGTACACTAAACAGATTACGAACAGGCAATGACAGGTGCGGCGCTTTCTAACATAAATGTGGGTTCCAAGACAATTCATCCTGTGATTGTGGAAGCACGGATAAAACGATGGACCACATTGTAACGGAATGCCGGAAAAGAAAATTTGGCCGGGTTTATTTAAGGCCTACATCAAGTGACGCCAGACGCAATAGACTGGATAGGTAACCTCGATATACGTCTATGAAGCAATTATGTGAATAATTAAAATTAAAATTTTGTTTAGATGTAACTATTTAAATATATATAAACGTATTTTATACAATGTTATGTCTTGTTGGTATTTTTAGTTGAGTTGTTTTGTGTAAAAACAATAACGAAATAAATAAATAAATTTGTTTAAGACTGGAGTTCTCGATCTTTTAAGGACTGTGATCCTAATTTTCCCCTGAAAAACTATCGAGACCCACTTGGTTTCACATTTAGAAAAGTAGTTCATGCAAACAGCAGAAAAATCTTAAAATTACCACCTTTAAAGTACCACCGCAGTTAGATTTTCTTTTAGAAAAAGGACTAAACTCAAAAATCGAAGCAGATTCCTGGTAGAAAAAGTGTTAACAGGCACAATAAAATTATAAACATTATAAAACAAATATATTTTTTCAATTCTCCGCTTAGAATCTAAAAACATAAATTTCATGGAATCTATATAATTCAGAACAATTTTTCCGACCAACCAAAAATTGGTCACGACCCACAGTTTGAAAAACTGAACTAAGGTAAATTAAACACGTTTTAAAATGAGATTTATTTTAAAAATTAAATGTTTTACATTCAAATCTATTGGTTTTACAAAGATTAGTGTATTTACATTTTTTTTTCTACCTGTAACCATACTTTTCTTACTTAGATCTTGCTCTGAAGTATAGAACATGGAACTCTTTATAAAAGCAAAGGTCATTTTTTTGATTTTCTAAATGATTTTACAAATAGTTGGGAGAATCCGAAATAAAATTTTAGGTAAAAAAGACAAATACTCACGGCGTTTTAGTTTTCCTTCTTTTTGATTTTAGATTCTGAAGTTAGCGAAGAATATATCGGTTTTAGAAAGATGTTTTTTTTTTTGTATGTATAGTGAACAATTTTTTTATCACAGGGCTCATTCCGAAATATACGATACAAATTCTTTATATGATATTTATATGATTCCTGCCTCTGTAATATTAATATATGATTTTTTCAGTTTTGATTTATAATTATTCGGCAGATATCTATAATACACGTTAAGTCTTCTTTTTTATCTATAGATATTATTAATTGATTTTTTATTTTATAATTCGTGTTTTTATCATGAACCAACAATTATCTGAGATGATTTTAAATGAATTTGATTTTTGTTTTTTTTAATCATTATGGAAACGTTTATGCTTTTTAATTGTTATTAAAAAATGAACCATTTTTAATTGTTTACCCTTCTTTCATGTAACTTAAATAAATACACACTTTTGATTTTCTAATCAACCCTTTTTAAACACAAAATATTATGTATCAAGTATACACAATATTATGTATATTTTGTTACGGCTGTTAAAGGTAAACGACGAAATCGTATGAGTTTTAGAAATGTCCAGGCGAAACGTTAAATGTCCACGGGACTTGGACAAAATGTCATATTTTGGCTGTTCTCCAAATAAATTTATAAAGTTTATTGACCAACATCATTTAGGCAGTACCGTAAAGACCATAAATTTCAAATTTGCCCGATTTCGGCTTTTGATCGTAATTGATACATCATTTTTTTAAGTACATATAAATATATTATTGATTATAGTTTAAGCCTATAAACTATTTTTTATTAATACCAAAGAGAGGAATTTAAAAAAAAAAAAAAATACGACAACTTTTGCTTTTTGAGGTGACGAGGATACCCCACGCGATATTTTGTTATGTATTACAGTTTTAAACCGCTTCCTCCTTAATTGAGCTCTAGATACGCCACTGAATACGTATATAGTCCGATATAGACCTCGATGATAAACGACAAATGTTCTAAACTCATGGGTACGTAGGTACTCGGCGTATTATCATTTTATCAATATTCGTTTAGTTTGTTGACATTGTTCGTCGTACGTTTGTACAAAGTATTAAAGTACAATCTTCATAATCAGTATAATAATTATTTATGATGACACAAATGTGAACCAAACAAATATTAAATAAATACTGATCAGGCAAGTCACATATGTGAAATATAAAATATAACCTAAGTTATTTAACTAAAATTTTGTCTATATTCTTCATAAAATTTTAACTATTTAGAAAAAATCTCTAAAGAATATGCCATTATATAGAAAAAAGTATGCTCTTTCGTTTGGAATAATCAGATGTTCGAAAATCGGCTTAGAAATACCACTTTTTTCAATTTAAAATTGAAAAAACCGTAAAAATTCGCTATCGAACGATACTCAAATTTTGTCTATATTCTTCATAAAATTTTAACTATTTAGAAATGATCATTAAAGAATATGCCATTATATAGAAAAAAGCATGCTCTTTCGTTTGGAATAATCAGATGTTCGAAAATCGGCTTAGAAATACCACTTTTTTCAATTTAAAATTGAAAAAACCGTAAAAATTCGCTATCGGACGATACTCAAATTTTGTCTATATTCTTCATAAAATTTTAACTATTTAGAAATGATCATTAAAGAATATGCCATTATATAGAAAAAAGTATGCTCTTTCGTTTGGAATAATCAGATGTTAGAAAATCGGCTTAGAAATACCACTTTTTTCAATTTAAAATTGAAAAAACCGTAAAAATTCGCTATCGAACGATACTCAAATTTTGTCTATATTCTTCAAAAAATTTTAACTATTTAGAAATGATCATTAAAGAATATGCCATAAATTTTGTCTATATTCTTCATAAAATTTTAACTATTTAGAAAAGATCTTTAAAGAATATGCCATTATATAGAAAAAAGCATGCTCTTTCGTTTGGAATAATCAGATGTTCGAAAATCGGCTTAGAAATATCACTTTTTTTCAATTTATAATTGAAAAAACCGTAAAAATTCGCTATCGAACGATACTCAAATTTTGTCTATATTCTTCATAAAATTTTAACTATTTAGAAATGATCTCTAAAGAATATGCCATTATATAGAAAAAAGCATGCTCTTTCGTTTGGATTTATCAGATGTTCGAAAATCGGCTTAGAAATATCACTTTTTTTCAATTTATAATTGAAAAAACCGTAAAAATCCGCTATCGAACGATACTCAAATTTTGTCTACATTCTTCATAAAATTTTAACTATTTAGAAATGATCATTAAAGAATATGCCATTATATAGAAAAAAGCATGCTCTTTCGTTTGGAATAATCAGATGTTCGAAAATCGGCTTAGAAATATCACTTTTTTTCAATTTATAATTGAAAAAACCGTAAAAATTCGCTATCGAACGATACTCAAATTTTGTCTATTTTCTTCATAAAATTTTAACTATTTAGAAAAGTTCTCTAAAGAATATGCCATTATATAGAAAAAAGTATGCTAAATCGTTTGGAATGGTCAGATGTTCGAAAATCGGCTTAGAAATATCACTTATTTTCAATTTATAATAGAAAAAACAGTGAAAATTCGCTATCGAACGATACTAATATTTTGCCTATATTCTTCATAAAATTTTAACTATTTAGAAAAG